>BQNB010039106.1:36648-48287 GCA_026074375.1 Tanacetum coccineum | reverse complement strand
TTTTTACCCTGATTCGCCAAATATCTGCTAACTACACTTACCGCATACGCTATGTCTGGCCTCGTGCACACCATCAAGTACATTAAGCTCCTAACCGCATTTGCATACGGCACCTTACCCATCCTTTCAACATCATAATCCCTATCTGAGCAATCCTTCAACGACAGCTTGAAGTGCCCACCCAATGGCATCTTAAGTAATTTCCCATTGTCTATTCTAAAATTGGACAAAATATTAGAAACATAACTGGGTTGTGACACCCTCAGAATCTTGAGACTCCAATCCCTGACGATCTCCATACCAAGAATCTTCTTTGCTTCCTCGGGCTCCATCATGTTAAACTCCTTTTTAAGCAAAGACTTTGTAGACCCAATCTCAGCCTTGCTCTTACAAGCAATCAGCATAACGTCTACATATAACAATAGATAGATATACTCACCTGGTGCATAACTCTTGTAATATACGAAGCTGTCATAACTGCTATGCTTGAACCCGTTGCTTAGCATGTACTCATCAAACCTCTTATACCATTGTCTAGGTGACTGCTTCAAACCATAAAGGGATTTCTTTAACAAACATACCTTGTTACCTTGTTCTTATCCCTGTGGCTGCCTCATGTAGATCACTTCTTTAAGATTTCCATGGAAAAATGCCGTCTTTACATCAAGCTACTCTAGCTCATAATCTTTACACGTAGTCAATGCAAGTATAACCCGAATAGATGTGTGTCGAACTACCAGAGAAAATACTTTGTTGTAATCAATACCTGCCCTCTGTGTGAATCTATGAGCTACCAACCTTTCCTTGTACCTAGGCCTTTAAACACCTTGAATCCCTTCCTTTATCTTGAACAGCCATTTGCAGCTCATCAGCTTTTTCCCAGCTAGATGATCTACTAACTCTCATGTCTTGTTCTTCTTTAGAGAATCCATGTCTTCTTTCATAGCAGATTTCTACTTAGAACTGTCTTTACAGGCAACTGCCTCTTGATATGTTAACGGTTCATGAGTATCTTCTTCCTTTGCTACAATAAACGCGAAAGCAGCCATATTACTCTCATCTTGAAACCTCAAAGGTTTCATTCTTGTCATTCGCTCTCTAACCCGAGCCAACTGATACTATGTGAGATCTGGCATCTGATCCATTTCTTGATCCACTGCATCTTCATCATCGCCATCTTCTTGATCTTCCTCAGGTGTATGATTATTTAACCTTTGCAGTTCTACCTCAACCTGTAATTCCTCAACAGACTTATCACTTGCACCAGAATCCTTCAACGTGTCTTTGTACATGACACTTTCATTAAAGACCACATTCCTGCTAGTGACTATTTTAGGTGATTCATCATCAAGCCTATATAGTTTGTACCCCTTCACACCCCCGGGATACCCCAAAAGAACGCATTTTACTGCTCTTGGCTTGATCTTACCTTTTTTATATGTGACACAGCCAAAAATCCTCAACATCCCATAATCACTTGGATGTCCCGACCACATCTCCATAGGTGTCTTTTTCTCAATCGCTCTCGATGGTGACTTATTGATAAGATAAGCGACGTACATATCGCTTCTGCCCAAAAGGTTTTGGGCAATCTAGACTGAATTAATAAATAGCGTACCTTATTTATGAGAGTTCTGTTTATATGTTCTGCTACCCCATTCTGTTGTGGCGTCCCAACAACTATCAAATGTCTAGCGATCCCACTCTCAATGCATAGCTGCTCAAACTCCCGGTTACAGAACTCAAGACCATTATTTGTCCTCAGCTTCTTAACCGTCCTCCCAGTCTGATTCTTTACTAACTACTTCCACTCTTTGAACTTTCCAAATGCTTCATGTTTGAACCTGAGGATATAAACCCATACCCTTCTGGAATAATCATCAACAATAGATAAGAAATACCTCTTACCTCCCAATGATTCCACCTGAGACGGACCCCATAAGTCTGAATGAACATAGTCTATTACTCCCTGAGTAGTGTGCCTTTCTACATCGAAAATGACTCGATGTGACTTTCCCAGAACATAATTCTCACAAAAATCGAGCTTACCTAGACTTTTCTTGCCAAACAACCCTTACTTTTCCAGCACCTGTAGTCCCACCTCGCTGATATGTCCTAGACTTTTACTCATCTAGGGTATGATAACAATGATTGTAACACGCAGCGGAATATAAAGAACACAATCATGTTACTAATAAGGTTTTCTTTATTAAACATTAATAAAGAAACTAACAACTACTACACACGCTTTCTAGCGTTTAGACTTCTTCACTGGAAAGACTAGCTAAATGGACACCAATACTAGACGCCTTCCCCTCTTTATATACTAGAGGGGTTAGGGTTTACAAGATAAGATCAAAATAAAATTAGGAAACTATAAATCAGCATTAAATACTATTTGACTAATCTTCAATCAACATTAATGTTGATCTTTATCTTTTAGCTGAGCATTAAATACTGTTTGACTAATCTTCAATCAGCATTAATGTTATTCCAACTTTGTCTTGTAGGTCCTCCACCTTTAATATGTTTTGTCATAATCAACTCAAAGTATAATTCCCAACACATGTCTTGTTCTTCCTTAGAGAATCCATCTCTTCTTCCATAGCAGCTTTCCACTTAGAACTATCTTCACAAGCAACTGCCTCCTGGTATGTCAATGGTTCATGAGTATCTTCTTCCTCTGCTGCAGCAAATGCGTAAGCAGCCATATTACTTTCATCTTGAAACCTCAAAGGTTTCGTTCGTGTCCTTGGCTCTCTATCCCGAACCAACTGATAATCTGTGAGATCTGGTGGCTGATCGGTTTCTTGATCCCCTGCATCTTCATCATCGCCATCTTCCTGATCTGTCTGATCTTCCTCAGGCGTATGATTATTTAACCTCTGCAGTTCCACCTCAACCTGTAATTCCTCAACAGACTTATCACCTGCACCAGAATCCTTCAACGTGTCTTTGTACATGACACTTTCATTGAAGACTACGTTTTCATGCCTAGTGTACCTATTTTAAGGTGATCCACCATCAAAGCCTATATAGTCTGTACCCCTTTACACCCTCTGGATACCCCAAAAGAACGCATTTTATCCCTCCGACTCGAGCTTACTTTGTTTATCGTGTGGATATGCGACATAGCCGAAAATACTCAACATCCCATAATCACTTGGATGTCCCCGACAGAACCAGCACAGCTCCGTAGTGTACTTTTCTCATTGTTGTCGATGGTGACCTATTGATAAGATATGCGGCCGTACATGTCGCTTCTGCCCAGAAGGTCTTGGGCAATCCAGACTGAATTAATAAACAGCGTACCTTATCCATGAGAGTTTTGTTCATACGTTCTGCCCTACTCCATCTGTTCGGCATCCCGTCAACCTATCAAATGTTCTATGCAATCCCCCGCACCCACTCTCAATTAGCAAGCTGTTCAAAACCCTCCCCCGGTTACAAAACTCAAGACTATTATCCATCCTCAGCTTCTTAACCGTCCTCCCAGTCTGATTCTCTACTAACTACTTCCACTCTTTGAACTTTCCAAATGCTTCATGTTTGAACCTGAGGATATAAACCCATACCCTCCTGGAATAATCATCAACAATAGATAAGAAATACCTCTTACCTCCCAATGATTCCACCTGAGACGGACCCCATAAGTCTGAATGAACATAGTCTATCACTCCTTGAGTAGTGTGCCTTCCTACACCGAAACTGACTCGATGTGACTTTCCCAGAACACAATTCTCACAAAAATCGAGCTTACCTAGACTTTTCTTGCCAAACAGCCCCTGCTTTTCCAGCACCTGTAGTCCCGCCTCGCT
Source organism: Tanacetum coccineum (assembly GCA_026074375.1). Lineage (NCBI taxonomy): Eukaryota > Viridiplantae > Streptophyta > Magnoliopsida > Asterales > Asteraceae > Tanacetum > Tanacetum coccineum. The sequence goes on along the minus strand of BQNB010039106.1, from coordinate 44,469 downwards.
GATATGTCCTAGTCTTTTGTGCCAAACCTGCGCAAGACTGTCTTTTTCTTCAACACTAGCATTAAGCTCACCTGTCATTGCATGGCCATCCAAAGAGTATACGCAATTATCCCTTCATATTCCAGATAAAATAACCATAGAACCATTAATCACCTTGACTTTGCCAAACTGCAATTTTACAGTATATCCCTTTTTTTCAAGAGTTCTAAGTGATATCAAGTTTCTTTTCAATTCAGGAATATACCTGACATTGTGTAACACAAAACTTGACCTATCTTTCAGTTGTATCCTCACCTTGCCAATACCTCTGATCTTACACTCCTTGTTGTCACCCAACTATACACTGCCCCCATTGCATTCTAGAAAATCAAAAAATATATCTAACCTGTGTGTCATGTGTTATGAACATCCTGAATCCATGATCCAATCTAGCAGAGCCTGTGCCTGTACGCTCATCACCATCATCACCTCAGAATCGTCATATGTCGAACCACTAGAGCTTGGTTGCTCATCTTTCTTGACGTAACCTGTTGACTTCTTGCGATTATTCTTCGGACAGTTTCTCTTCAAGTGATCCTTAGATTGTCAAATATAGCACTTGAGTCTTCTACCTCGAGACTTCGATCTTGACTTTCTCCTTGACTGACGTGAATCCCTACGATCAGTTCTTCCCCTCACATATAACCCTTCACCATCATCCCCCTTCGCCTTAGACCTTTCTTTGATTTCCTTTGAATTTAGTGTGGCCATCACGTCCTCCAAAGTCAAAGCTTCCCGTCCATAGAGCAAGGTATCCACAAAGTGTTCATATGATGCTGGTAAAGAAGTGAGTAATAATAAAGCAAGATCTTCATCCTTGAATTTTACCTCAGTATTTGCTAAATCAAGAACGATTTTGTTGAACTCATCTATATGCTCAGAAATCTTTCGTCCAGCCGGCATGTAGAACGTATACAACTTCTTCTTTAGGTACAACTTTTTGTCCAATGACTTTGTCATGTACAAAGTCTCGAGCTTTGACCAAACCTCCGCTGTAGTCGTCTCCCCGGTAACCTCTCTTAGAACCTTGTTACCTAAACACAAAATCACGGCATTGTGAGCTTTTTTGTTTAGCTCAGCTTTCGTTTGAGCTTCCATATCCGCGGGTAAAATCTCCAAAGCTGCTTCACATCCATGTTAGATTAATAAAGCACGCATCTTGATTCTCTATAACCTGAAATCACCAGTTCCATCAAATTTTTTTGATGTCAAACATGGCTCTCGTCATTCTTTAATCCCTTTGTTGATCGACCTAACCTTGTGATATATCCTCATAAATATCAAAACCTCAACAAAGTCCCTTGTGTAAATTTCTTCAAAGTAATAATCTTTTTAGTTATTTGATTCTAACAATAATCTTTTAAATACTTGTTAAAACCAATTAAATAAAAGCCACTATTGTATCCACGTGGTTATATTCTAAAAAAACAACTACTGTATCTCTTTTTGTTTCTTATAATATAATTCACGTGCCTCAGTAGACTTTTTCTTTGTGACAAAGAACTACCAACAATAATACTCTTTCATCTTCTTCGTCTTTATAGTCGGAACGAACCAGAACCGCCGCCGATCTTCGATCTCTGATCTTCAATAAATAAAAACCAGACTAACCTGTTGCTCCCTGTCGTTCAAGATCCGAACAACAGAAACCCTTCTTGATCGATCCTAGATAACCGGCAAAACTCACGAACCAAAGCTCTAATACCACTTGTTAGAATTAAGTCGACCAACAACCTGATTACTAGAGCGAAACTTTGAAACAAGAAGCACACAATAGTAGCTACTTATATCACGACAGAAAGAAAGAAAAAGAAGAACGAGCACAATGTATAACCCTAACCAAACGTTGATTAGTATTGAAAGAATGAAGTGACAAGATCCCTTCCCCTTCACCTCCTTTTATAGAGATGAGGGGGGAGAACAAACTCTAAAACACATGGGTTGGGCTTGAGACATAAGTTTTATCCACGACCCTTCATTTGACTAATAACGAACTTAACACTTAACTACCCTGGACTTCTGTTAAAATAAAGTGTAAATTCAACAGGTTACATTATCAAGACAATCATATTCCATTTTACTCATTAAAACAAAGCCAAGTTAAGTTATAAAAAAGTATACCTTTGATCTCAGTTCAACATACAATGTTTATATGCTCAATAAAAAGACTGATAATATTCCGTCTTTCTCAAAATTGTTGCCCACAAATAAGTATACACACAATCCAAGTATATTTATCTTGACATACATCAAAACAAAATAAAAAAGTGACGAATGATATAAGAAGGAAAGTTCTTAGTTTTGTACATATAGCAAAAACCAACTATGGCGTTGTTTGTTTTCTTACACATAGTTTGTGTGACTGCATTACCTCGTCTAAGCAATGAAAAGACTACGCATTGAGGTGGAAAAAAAGTCATTTTTCCTTTTTATGTTTTCTAAAATTAAAAAGATGGAAAATTTAGATATAACTAAAATCTTGTGGGAGAGTAACCAGTTGAAATTGAAACATGAACCTTTTAAATAAGTCATAATTCACTTACCAACCAGCAGTTGGGATTTATTAATCTAGCTAACCAATTTAGCCACAAGTGCGAGCGAAATGGATCTAGTTATGGCAAGTAGGTTAATACATATTAAATAAGGAAAGCGTACCTCTTAGCGATTATTCTTGAATATAGAGTATCTAAAATAGATACCTCTATGGTTGCTCATACAAACATGTCAACCGAGTATGAGTTGATTGCTAGTCTACCTTCACGAACCAAACACCACGTGTCTTGAATCAATAACCAAACATACCCAAGTGAGCTTGTATCGAAAACCAAGTAAAAGGTTTAACCAAATACTGAATAACCGAATAACCAAATTCGGTTCAAACCGGATATGAAAGAAACTAAAAACCCTTAGAGGGGTTTTGTTGAATTCGGTTGAGGGAAACAAAGAACCAAAACCCCCTTAAAGGGTATTTAGGGTTCGATTGGGGTTTTTGGGAGAGAGGAGAGCACTGAAACAATTTAGGTTTTAGAGATTTGATTTGTGAATCAATGAACAAATAATGAGGTGAGGGGTATGTGTTTATATAGGCACATAACCGTACCACAATTCTTATAAAATAAGAAAACTAAGTTTCCTTTTTCCCCTTCCTTTCTCCAAAACCGAACAAACACCCCTTCCTGGAACCCTATGGGATTCGGCCAAATAAAGGCATCCCTCGAGTTTGGGTTTTGTTCGTTTTAGTCCCTCAGTTTATTATTTTAAATATTCGTTATACTAGTTAAACAATTAATGGTAAATAACAAATATTTTAATATTATCGTGAAGTAAAACATACTCTATGTGTTTAACGCGTATGCCCCTAATAGGCTCACGTATTTCTAATGTATAACTTGCAGAACCGACTACCAAATTCCAACAACTCCCACTTAGGAGGCAGAGTAGCAGGCTTGCATATATGCTGATAATTGGCAATGTCTAGCAAATACACACAATTACCTTTATATTAGAATTACTTGAGATAATAGTTTCAAGAACAATCTCAGCTTATTAATGGTTATTTATTACATGCCATTATCATCCCTTTGTTATAGATACCGTTAAACCATGGATATGGATCCTAACTCATTCCATATAGTTTAACCATTTAGATTCTCGTTATAGAAGTTAATTTAGATATACCAAATGTAATTAAGAATCATCTTAAAATTACCCTTTCGGTGCGGCCACACAATTATCTGATTAATTCTAGAGAGGGCCCAATGGTTTCTTTCTGCACATATAATGTGGAGGAACAAATCCTTTGTTGACTACAAGTGTTGTGGATGCTGCTTCACATTCACTCCGAAAAATAGCTTTTATAACTATCATATTACAGGACAGCGTTTGGCTATAATCACAAAGTGATATCCACACATACAGAACTTGTTTGTATCTCAAGTCTAAGGATGACTTATTAAATCATTTTTGACATTTTACTCATGACAAGGATCCAAAAGTAAATGTTTGAAAGTTAGGGTATCCAATATGCAACCCGTGTGAATACATATGAGTTTGGCAGGAACAATCCGTATATTCAAAGAATAAAACCAACACTCACATTTGCCTTACATAATAATATTCCCATATTGTTAACCGACAATGGACATATTTAGAATGATAAAATCATTCAAGGATTAAACATGCAAATTTAGGATAACAATTATTACCACGTATCTTCATTCATCAGAAAATAAAAATTGTTTTACAATCCTAATTATCAAAATACTAAAACAGATACGCATGAAACTAATTAGCAAGTTGAAGTCTAATGTTTTCAACATTCTCAACACTTTCTTTACAAGACAGCTAAATAGTTATCTGAGTTAACTTTCCGAATACTTGTTTCAAATTCATAAATTTGTGAAGGATTTGAATGATATGATGAGTGTCGTATGTATATTTGCATACTATTGTAAGTTATCATAGTATAGAAATGTGACAGTGTATTTAATGGGGTATTTGAAGTCAACAACATACCTATCTCATATAGTCATTTTTACAGTTTCTTAAAATGTAAAGTATTCTTATTCTTTAATGTGCAATGCAACGATGCTCTTAGCTGAGCATATCTAGTTAGTAGATTTATCATAAAAGATGAAATCCTACTTTAACTAGGATTGATTATTCTCTAGCATCGTGTGTACACAAACAACACTATGCCTTATATAATTCGTAAACATTTGTTTTAACAGTCATCTAAATCACTCTCAATTAGATATTGTTGTTGTTAGCTCATCTTGCTCTTGTGCAAAAGTAACAACCAGTCTCATACACAATATAAGATATACATGATGAATCCTTCGTTAAAAGGGTTTTCATCCATGTATTAAATTATCTCAAGTGAAATATATCATTTAAGACTTGCTTCAATGATGTATTGCATTGTGTTGGACTTAATTTCCGCATATGTTTACTTCATTAAACATTTATTCCAAGGTCGTTTATTTTATTTCCTAAATTCCCAAGTGAAGTTTCATTCCAATCTAAGGATTAATATCTAGCTTTGATGGAATGATGCTTTCAATATGTTACACAACATATGAATTTTAAGGAAAAACATAGTGCTCCCACTTGATGTCAGGTGTACTCAGGAGTTATCTTAATTTAATCAGAAACCACATAGTGATTAAACTTAAGATCTCAGCTCCTAGATGCATGATTCAATCTACACTTGGATTCTATTATCTTGTATACTTTATAAATATTATTTTAAACTTATAACCCCATATTACAGATTCAAGAAAACTTGTATGACAACTAGTTATCTTTATATAATTAATGCATGTAGAAAAGAAAGTTTTAATCATAGTCAATTGCTTGAGTAAGATTAAAAACTCTTGTCATCAGTCAGGCATTAATATGTATACAATCTTGTCCTTTTGAGCCTTTCTTCAAAAGAAACTCATTCTTACCTTTCAGTTTAACTGTTAGGTAAAAGACCAATCAAGCTCAAAACTTTGATTTCCTTTTAAGGGCTACATCTTATCATTCATAGTTCTAAGATATTTATCAGATTCAAGATGCGATAATCCATCTTATTAGTTAGCAGGATTATTATGACCCTCTTACTTATATTCCTCAGCATTGATATTAAAATATCAATCAAGTGATGAGGCATCCATGCGGATTTATGAATAAGAGTTACATTATACTTTGGTTCGACATTTTCATGTTTAACCTTAGTATGACATTCATAAGTGGCTTTAGAAGGTAACGTATTTTGTTCTTGAATAACTTCAATATTTATAGATGCTCCCATTTACTTTTGTAAGTAGAGGAAATTCTTTAAATACTAAGTATTTAAGCAACAATGAATTGTTCTTAATTGGGAAATCCAAAACACATATTAAGTTCTCATATCTAGTTTGTTAATAATATGCTTCATAAGATTTTAACAAATTTTATAACTTTAATCAAGACATAATGGGATTCCTTCCAAGAACCCTAATTAGGGTTTGTCGCAAAACCCTAATTCTTGTATCACCCTTTAACGAGACCTCAGCAAAGGTTTGTGATTCGCCCAACTTACATCGTAGGAGGAAAACACCAAACTTTACAATCTTCAATGCTAGGAGTGTAGAAAAAATCGAAACCGTGTAATGCTTTTAGGGTTCGATTGGTTTAAGTGGAAAAACCAAAAATCCCTAAGGGTTTAGGGGTTTCAGTCGTGGGTTGTCTTGAATACCTTCTAGGTTTGAACTATATTGAGTGTATCCATGACACACACAATTTTTAACCAATGATAATTTAGGAGGTAGAGTAATTAAAAGCTATCATGAATCAAACAATATGAATATAGTTTGTTTCAACCTATTAGACATACCATAATAACATGGTATTCTATAAGTATTGGAATTGTAAGACTTCATCAGAATTCCATAGATAACTTAATTTTCTTTGGATCAAATACTCATCAATTGGGTCGAGCTAAATTACATATTCAGTATTTTTGACCAAGTGCATGCTATAGTGTATATTTCTTGAATAATACAAGAACCCTATGCTCACGTGTTCACAAGAAGACCGAACTGTTCAAGAATTATATGTTCATGTGTTTACAAGAAAACAATACATCTCAAGTATACATTATAAGTCTTTGAATAATTTAAGGACCTCATGTTTATGTGTTAACAAGAAGACATAATAATTTTACTACATACTTTATGTTAGAAGTCATTGATTAATTTAAGAACTTCCTAATTATGTAACTAGAAAACATAATTAAAGTAACTAAAGTAGTTATGAACACAATCACTTGAGTTCAATAGTAATTTCAAGTTAATTTCATACTTCAAAATTATAATTATTATTATTTAACCACAATTAGATTGACTAAAACATGTAGTCAAAATGTTGAAGCAGCTTTACCTTATAATATGACATTTGAATGTAATAGGGCAACAAACATCTTGTATGTTTAAGTCCTAGTAGATTTATTAGTTTTCTTACCTTTCGGTCAAGAGAAACCAATAATATGTTGTTCCTTGCACACACTTTGAGATTTCTCCCAATTGTGTAAGGTACAACATCATATTATGAAGACAAACAACACAACATGTGCTTGATTGTGTAAACAATATGATAATGTCATAAATATTACAAGTAGATTTAGAACCATATTTAATAAGGAATTGTGGATTATTATTCTATAGATAACGTTTCGAAAAGTAACATCAGAAAGGCAATGTGTAATCTAATAAAATAAAATGCAATTTTCCTTTAAGCAATGGTCTTTTATATTTGGAAAGTGATGAATTATTTCAAAGCAGGTTCAAAATAATATGGGTGACTAACAAGGAAATAAATCTCGTAGCTCCCACTGAAATTTACAACATTACATGAATGTCATTTCAGTAATAAAAACGTAATGCTCCCACTGGATTTGTCAACATTGTAAGTGTTACATTACCAATAGAAAGCAAATGGCAATTTATTAACTTTCCTCTTCTCTTAGAATGCCTGCAAGTAGCAATGTACTTAGGCATTGAATAGAGTATATGAAGTTTTACTTATGTAGATGAGGGACTATCTATTTATGCTTTCATTTAACTTGAATATAAGCATGCATTTCCTCCTTTATCGTTTACATAGCCACAAGGGTATTTAGCACTTTAAGGAATAATGTGAGTCCAATAAAAAAATTTAGCAAACATGCTAGTAATTTTTTTACTCATTGCGGTTTAAACTCATACATCGTGACAAGTGCAAGATGTCATTTATTTTGGTAGCTATAAACAAAATGTT
>BQNB010039106.1:0-32434 GCA_026074375.1 Tanacetum coccineum | reverse complement strand
TACTTGTAAGCAGCTTAGAGACATAAGGGTGAAGTCACAGAGGTACTTGCTTGGTTGCTTGAGTTAAAAATAGGTAAAAATGGAGCTAAAGGTGTATCGGGTTAGATTAGGGTTCGGTTAGGGTTTTAGGATTTTATAATCCAGTTAAGGTTAGGGTTTAGGATAGATTAAGGTTTAGGATTACTGTTACGATTATGGTTTAGTGTTTAGGGCTTAGGATTAGGTTTTAGGGCTTCATTTTTAGGTTAAAGTGAAATTAGGGTTTAGGGTTTTATTTTAGGGTTTTAGGGTTTTAGATTAGGGTTTAGGATGAATTAGGGTTAGGGTTTAGGGTTTAGAGGTTGTGTATTAAGTTCTTGTACCTTGTGTTAAAGTGGAGGTTAGAAACTAGAATGAAAAAGGTGGTAAAATGAGCTTATTTGAATGTGTGCTTAATAACTTGTACCTTGAGCTTTTAATGACTTGTACATTGATTTGGAGGGAAAATATAATTCAAATATTATGCATTGTATACTTGTACACATGCTCTAAAGGCTTGTACATTTTACATTACATATAATTAGGGGTTTGATGTAAACGTTAACGGATAACGTTCATTTCATGAAAACTATGTTAAATAGATAACGTACATGATAAATTAGATAATAGATTATTAACTTGACATATTAGGATGTTTACTTGCTATAAACATTGATAGAAGTGAGCTTGTTTATTTAGTGATGCAAGTTACGTTGCATAATGTGATAAAGCAAAAATTTCCTTGTAAAAATGTGGTATATAAAGTGCATCTAATTTAATAGATGGATAATTATATTGATGAAAATTGCGGGTTGTTATATATATATATAGGCTCCGGTTCCATTGAGAAGGTTTTTATTTTGAGAAGATTGAGAAATCTTCGTTTGAGCAAATTGATTCATATTTTTTGATTTGATTCACAAGTAAACATCATTTAATAGTGAATCAAATCTATAAATCACAAATTTGATTCACAAATCAATGCTAAAATCGAGTTATGATAATGATTCTTTAAATTTGTATAGAAGATTCAGTATTGTACTTATATCGCAAAATCAAAAGATTTTTTAACATTGATTCGATTTTTTTTTACACATTTTGGATTATAATCACATTAAAATGAGTTTTACGCTTGAAAAACTTAAATCAAAGTTAAAAATCTATCATTTTTGAAAACTTTCTCAATCTTCTCAAAATAAAAACTTTCTCAATCGATTCGGATTCCGGGCGTGTAAACCGGACAACCAATTAACAACGTTTTTCCAAACGTTAGCATTTAACAGGTGTTGATCATGTGATTAGAATTGACAATTAGGTGATCAATGGCTTTTGACTACAGTTGTTATGCATCTACATTCCATTAGAAGTGTCAATATTTTGTATCTTTAAAACAAGCATGGCAATATATTATGCTTAGTCTAATGTAAATGCTTTGGTTGACTTGCACAAACTTTTATTAATGTTTCATACATTGTAGAGCTAAAGTCGTCTACTATGCTTTCAAAAGGTTCATCGTTGAGCCACGCCATTGATTTACAAACCTTTTGAAAGTATAAACCTATTTTTAATAAGGAAATGATCGTTGTTGTTGGCATCAATCAATTTGCCTACTCCAAGAGCCTATTAGTCCCTTTTTTTTCCATACGCAATCTTCTGATGCTAGCCTGTAAATATTTTCATAATAATTCGGTTATAAAGACATTTTGTGATGAAAAAATGTGTTAGCATTTAGTCAATGAACTTTTGTTGTTTTGTTTTTTTATTAATTAAAATGATTTTTTTTTCGGATCAGTTAAAAAGTTAGTGTATACTAAATTGCAAGTGTGTTATTAAAAAGGGGTTTTGTAATTAGGTATTTTTTTTGGATCATGGTTATGTTTTACATCTGTTGTTTTTGATTTTGTCAAAGACTGATTTGGTTATTGAAAGGAGAACATGGTTGTTTGGCTATGTGTAAAAAAAGATGGGTTTTGGATTATTTTTTTAAAAAAACTAGGGGTTTTGGATATGTGTAAATAACAGTGATGTTTTTGTTTGTTGCAAATAACATGTTGTTATTGTATATTTGATAGATTTAAGAAGAAGTGGAAGGAGGCCAGGAAAGGAAGTAATTGTCGAACAAGATAACGACGACAAATACATTGATGTAAATGATGAACCGTCAGACGATGATTTTGTGGACATGGGAAGAAACAATGTATATGCTTCAGGTAAAAGTCATTACATGGGTGTTTGGATAATGGTTTAAGTTGTGATACAAGACTATTTTTTTATATGTGAAAAAAAAAGTTTAAATTCAGTAGAGTAATAAGCAATTGTGTTGTATCGGGTGGTTAATTAAGTTATGTGTGGTATGGGATGTTATTGTGAGATGTTAAAATGTGTTAAATTAAGGGTGTTTGGATTAGGGTAAAAAGAACATGGAATTCAATGGAAATGGTTATAAGACAGTAATAAACATATGTGTTTGGGTAGTTATTATCGTTTTTCTTCTCACATAGTCAAGGTTTGTTACAGATAAGTTTATTTATTGGTAGGCCTATGATAGGTTTGATAGACTTAACTAAGGTGTGTTTGGTTAGTAGGTTGAAAATGTAGTTCATAATAAAAATTAGACTTGGGATCAGTTGAAAGTGTAGTTGTAACTGTAGTGTAGATATGTATAATAACACTAATGAAAGGTGTGTTTCAATATTGGTTATGTATTACAGTAATGTTCAACTGACTTGGGATCAGTTGATGTAAATTGTTACTTTACAGGTAATGTTAATCTAAAAATAAGTTATGTATTACTTTATATGGTTTACGAAAGATTGGTGGAAGGAACAAAGATAAAGAAGTATATGAGGCAGACCATGCGAAAACAGTGGCGTCTGGTAGCAAAGAGTTTATGCATACATATTTTTCATTAATCAACTATGCAATGGGTAATTGTTTTCTGAATTAGAGATTGGCGAGTATGAATGGCAAACTGCCACGGTCAGACCGTATGCAGGTTTTTTTAATGCGCATCATGGAAACATATATGGGCAAGGGAATGCGTAACTGGATCTGAGACTGGATGCAAAACGTGGTAATCTACAAAAGCAACTGACTGTGTTATGTAAAAAAGTATGTTGAGGTTATAATTTGGTGTATTATGCAAACATGATGAAGACAGAAGTGAGAGCACACATGGGGACAAAATGAATGGAACATTAATTTAATGTTGTTTTGGGTTTGACAATTAGGATCTTTTTTACAAACTGTTTTCTATGTCGCGTTGTTTTGTGGTATTATGAACAATGTTTGTGTATGTTGTCTACAACAATGGATGTTAAGTTTTTATCTTTAATGCATAGTATTAGTCAGTAAAAGTGTATTCAGTTTATTAGTTTATTGTATTTGCATTTTGGATGTGTTTCTGTAATGAGTAACTGGCCTTTTTAGTTTGATAGTTTTACATATCAAATTGGTTTTTTTAGTTATACATATGTGTAGTTTAACTGTAAATGATTATTATATTAAACTTTTAAATATAATCAGAATCCAAACACTTTAACATTGATGAAATAATGATAACATTATGTATTCTTTCGTAAAACTTATTATGCACATATTGATAACTTTAATGTATCTTAGTCTAAAGAGTATATCTTAATTTGCTTCCTTTTGAAAACAACAGTTACATTCAATTATAACATATCATACTATTGTTTACAGAATAAATGTATGTTTCATTATTAATACTTATACTTATATGTCCAGTTTTATATTTATGAAAAAAAAGTACTTACACTTTTTCTTTGAGGCACAATAATGATAACATTAATGTATCTTATTAATACCTATATGCACAATAATGAAAACATTAATGTATTTTATTAAAAGATTAAACTTGGTTTGCTTTGTATAGGAACAACGTATTAACGCACATTTACAACTACATTAATGTTTTCAATGTATAACATGATTGTTTCATTGTATATATCTTCAACACCACTCTTCATTATTGTTATATCTCATCTGAGAATTACTAAAGACATTAATGTAACTATATTATAATATGATGATTCATCAATAAAAACATGATCCAACATTATTAAAACGTACAAAATCATGCGCTAAAGTTAAAATACAAAAAATATAAATAACTTGTAAAATACCAAAAAATATATGTTCATCATTAAAACATTGATCAACACCTTAAACAACTTGTAATTCATGTTTGTCTTATAAATCTTTTAAGCAACCAATAAACCAAAAAAAAATTTGATAGTTTAAATAGTCTAAAATAGTGAACATAGCCTTAATTCATTCATCACTTCATGTTTCGTCACTTGCATCCTCATCACTTGCATCTTCATCACTTGCATCTTCATCACTTGAAGCTTCATCACTTTTATATTCTTCATCAACCTCTTGGACTTCATCTTCTTCATCAAATTCCTGGACTTCATCTTCTTCAACAACTGCCTGAACTTTTTCTTCTTTATCAACTTTATCTTCTCCGACAGTTGTTTCTTCATCTTCAATCGCTTTTTTGTAACAGCCTTTTGTTTAGGTTCATCGCGCCTGTTATGACTAAGTTTCCATATGTAGGCAATTTAGTATACATTGTGATTAATCTGTATTAATTTGAATATGATCATCTACAATGATATAACACTGTAGGTAAGTTAAGTTAGAAAATGATTCATCTACAAAAAGTTATAAAATGTACACAATTTAGTTAGAATATGATAAATGAATTTAGAATCTGATTCATCTAAAAAATAATCATCGTCTTTATACAATTCAATTATTCATCTACAACAGAGATAGCATGTAAGCAAGGTTTTATATACTAATTGATATAACATAAATTATACATTTTTTCATGCATATAATGCAGTTTACTGAAGTAAAAAAAGCATGCACATAATCGGAATAAACAAATGATAGGTTTAATAATAAAGTTTTCGTTGTGATATCTTTATAGTTTTCGGAATAAGCGTAATTCGAAGCTATAAGCTATTATGACAGAATTGTTCATAACTTTCGGATTTACTTTGAATATAATAAAGTTTTCGTTGAGAAAACTTGTAAAATCATCAAACATTTACTCTTGAAGTTGGTATAAATCTTGTTTATCTTTTGAATATGATCTTTACTGAATTCATGATGAATGTTATGTGTTTGTTACTTCTTTGATCATGGAGTAGTCATCTTGTGTTTGTTTGGGCATTATGTAATCTTGGATATGAAGCGTTTGGATATGTGTTTATTGAATTGGTAAAAAATATTTTATACAAGAATATAGGCCGAAAGGGTTCTTTATATGTGTGTTCTATCATTCCACGTAATTACAATGGTGTATAAACTTATAAAGGTCGAAAGGATTTAATTTTATAAGTAGGACTTGTGATATCTTTATTCTCTAAACTTATAAACACTATCCTAAACACTTCTATGTCTTAGTGATCATTTCCTAAACAAACATACTTTAATCATTTGCTTGAATCATCTTTTATTGCTTCCTTTACAAACTCCGATATATGCACGATTAGGTTAATTTGATCCGTGACAATTATTTTAGCCTTAGAACCTTAATTACAAACTGTAAAAACTTCAATTCTCGTGGAACGACCTGGACTTACCTAAACTATACTATACACGAAAAGGTATACTTACCCGAGTGTTTTGTTTTTAGTAAAAATCGGTAGTGCTAGTATTATAAACATCTTAAAAGATTTTGTAAAAACACACATCAAGTTTTTGGCGCTGTTGTCGGCGAATTATTTAGTTGTTATCAGTTTGTTGCTTGTTTTTTATGCTTTTTGTTTTCTTACGTGTTTAATTTCTGAATATCTGCTTCTGCTGCTGAAAGTACGGCGCACATTTTCTATGTGCGCCGCACTTTTCTTGTTTCGTTTGAAAATTTTGCCTCAAAAACCCGTAGTATGCCGGTTTTAACCTTAAAATCGCCGCACTTTCTGGGTTTGTTTCAGTTGTTTAAAAAAACATATATATTTCTAGAAAAACCGGCGCACTTTACTAAAGTATAAATACGGGCGTACTTATCTATCTAGTAAAAGATTTTTTTGATCTAATTATCTTATTTTCTATTTTTAATAAAAATTATACTATATCTAATAATATAACAAAATTTAAAGGTATAAAAATATTAATATATAGATAAAAATGATTGACTTTATTTTGAATATTATCCTATTAGCCTTAATATATAATATAAAAATGTCATTTTGTAAAATTCTTAACGTATGTATAAACCCACAATCCTGGGTAAAACAACTCGTAAATCTAATTTATAAATTAAATAAAAAGTTAATAACAAGGACTTGTAAATTTAAAATGATCCAAAAAGAATTCGTCGAGATCAAATCCACGCAAAATCTTCTCAAAGTCCTCTTGTAAATGATTTGTGTCATAAATATACCATGAAGAGGACTGTCGACGACAACAATTTTACATTCCAAAGAAATAATAATTCTCGATCCTGATGACCAACCCAGGTGTGAAACTGTTAAGACTGTAGCACTGACTCCTATTTGTCATTGTGCGGACCTCGTCGTGACAAAGTTTCTTATCTTTAAATAACCCATTGTGAAAATGATCTGGGTAAATAAATTTGTGGTATTCTGCGGGCGCCGATCCGCATGACCACATTGTGAATTCCGTGCATCTACGACATGTTTAATTGAGGTGAAACTCAAAGGAAAAGTTGTCAAGCTTTTGAATTTCCATTTTTTATGCCAATACAGGGCAATAACCTGGTTTTAATGAACTTATTGAAGAGTCTTGTTAATACAAAATAATGTCTAATATGGTAGTTTTATTTTTCGACTCTCAACGTTTTGATATAACAAAATTTAAAACGTTTACAATAAAATTAAACGTTTACAAATTATTAATCGTAAAATTCTATTTCTAAGATTAGTGATCACTTAAGGTATGAACAAACAAATCATTAAGCATGATTAGTGATCAAGAAAATATTTTTCTCTCATCCATTATATTTTTACAAAAGATTTTCACAAAATTAATTATACAAAATATTTTCTAATTAAAAGAAAAGTTTTATTAAAAACTTAAAATTTAAAATTCAAATTTTCCCCCTAAAACGGAAGCTTCTACACCTGATACAACCTTCCTCACAAAAAGACAAAAAAAGGAGCGGAGTCTAGGTGGCGGCCCCCTTATATATATGGGACCGCCACCAGTTACCGTTAATTTTCCCAGTCTATAAATACTGGTCCACCCTTTGCTGAAAATCATTCCTCTTTTCACAAAATTTTTCAGTCTCTTTTTTCTCTCTCTAAAACTTCTTTCTCCCACTGAACTCTTGATCACTAACATACTTAGATCTTGTTTCAAGGGTTCTTATTCTTTCTTCTTACATCTATCTTCTCCTCCTCTAATCTAGTTTGCAAGAGAAGAACACTCGTATTCGCCAAGAAACGAAGTGTTGATTAGTGAACTCTCATCTCTTCTTCTAAGTTCCAAATCTCTATTGTATTTATCTTGTGTTATTTGTTTTTGTTTTTTTTCGAATAATTGTGTAGATCTGATGTGTTGATCTAGTGAGTGTGTATATACTTGTTGAAGTGTAGATGGTTCTAGATAAGTTTAGGACTTCGACATTTAGATTAGTGTCATAGAAAAATACACGTAAGCGACGTGGCTTATAACGGTTTTCTCGCCTAAAGGGAGCTTGTTTGACATAGTGAAATCTCGAGTCGGATACTCGGGGAGTGGAGTAGGGCGAAGAGGTGCTTCGTAGCCGAACCACTATAAAATCTTGGTGTCTTGGTTTGGTTGTTTCTTTCCTTATCTCTTTACATTATTATTGTTGTTATCTAGTTTTAGTTTAGATAGTTATTGCTTGTTATTTTGTGATTTAGTTATAATAATTACTCGATCTAAACATTTTTGAAAAGTAAACTTTAAAATGTGTAAACTATTCAAACCCCCCCCCCCCCTTCTAGTTTCCCATTTGGTATCAGGAGCAAGGTCAATCAATATTTTTAAAAAATCTCTTGTTTTTTTAAGCTTGGGCTCGATATATGGATTCCGGAACAAATTTCTAGATGGGCAATTCTTGAAACCAAAAGACCACCACTTTTTGAAAGCGATAGTTTTATTTATTGAAATAATATATTCGAGACATGTGTTAACGGTGATTTTCAACCCATTATTCAAAATCCGGAAACCAAACTTGATGAGGTTGTCCCTTTTGAAAAACAAAGTGATGAACTTAAAGAAAGCTTGCAAAAATAATGAAGCCAAAATGGTTATTTATAATGCTTTGCCAATTAAAAAGGAATATGAAAGAATTTTCATGTGTAACAACCGTATAAGAAATTGGAAGAAATCCTTTGGTTAATCAACCATCAAGTATAGTCAAGTCAAAGATAATATAGATCGACCTTTTGGTTCAAACAATATGAACAATTCATCATTCCGAAGTCGAATCTATTGATAGTGTTTTTACTAGTTTTAATATATTATTACTAGTCTTAAAGCTCTTGTCATGAAGGTTATTTCTAGTAAGAATACGTTAGATAGTTTTCTTTGGGCTCTAATCCTAAATGGTATGGCAAAGGTCACGGCAATTTGATGAAGTCGAAAAGAACTTACACATCACTATCTATTGTTGAGCTATTGGAAAACTTAAAGTTCATGAGATGTATCAGAATGAATTTCCCGAAATAGTCAAAGCAAAAGTTAAAAGGAAATCTCTTGCTTTAAAGGCTAAGAAAGAATCTAGTGATGAAGAGTGTTCGACTTCCGGGAGTGAAGACGAAGAATATGCCATGGCGGTAAGAGACTTTAAGAAGTTCTTTAAAAAAGAGGTAGATTCGTGAGACAACCTCGGAACGACAAATGTCGTTTCTAAGAGCCATGATGATAAGACGGTATTAATAAAAAATGATAGAAAATGCTTTAGATGCGGCGACAACAGAATCCATCTTATTGGAGAATGTCCAAAACTACGAAAGATAAGAACAAAGAGCTTTAATATGTCAGAGGCTCTGGAGCGATAGCGGTTGAAGAAGACTGATGAGAAGGTCAAGATGAAACTTGTTTATAGCTCATGCATCAAGTGGAGGAATGTTACGAAATCATCTTACTTAGTGATGAAATATCCTTCATCAATTGATGATTTAGCTTTAGACAACGAATATGATAAGTTATGCAAAATGAGTCTAAAGATAATCACTAAAAACAAAAGATTAAAGAACACTAGAAATAGCTTAGAAAAGGAAATTAGAGAGTTAAAAGATAAATTGTCCACACTTGAGAAAAACAAGGGAGTTGATCTCGTATGCACAATTTTCCAATCTCTTAAAATTGAGAATGAAAAACTCAAAGAAGAATCCACTAGATTAAATAACTTTGAAAAGAGTACAACTATTGTTAAATGAATGTTAAGGGTAGTAAATTCCCTCCGGTGATAAATTAGGTTTGTGGTTTAAATTCATGTGATGCACTTTCTAGTGGAATCTAAGGTTAAATTAAATTTGTGAAAGCTCATAAAAAGGTGTCCTCTGATGGAGGTCCCATAAATATGGGCGGCCCACAAAGCACTCAGGTGGCCCCTAAAATAATTATGGGACCGCCACCAGCAACGCTTGGATCTGAGAAAAGTGTGTCTTCTCAAAAATCTATTTTGGGTCTTAGACTAAAACACATAATTGTAAACAAAGCCAAAGTTCCCCTTGCTAGTGACAGTGAAGTTAAACAATCCTATAAGCCTCTGTCAAAACCCTGAGTTAGATTTTCAAAACCAAACTTTAGATCAAAAACTCCACCTCCTAGAAGTGTCAATAATAATTATCCTCGTGCCAAAACACCGCAACCAAAAAGGAACGTTGGTCGACAAAACCAACCTCATGGCTTTCTCGTAACTTAGAGCAACTTTCCTCGTCAAAGTTATATGCCATGGGAAATGTATCTTCCATTTCCACATCCCAACCAATTGCATCAAATACAAGGGATGTTTAGCACTAACAACTTTGGACCCATGAGATATTGGGAACCAAATGTTTGAGTTATTGCCTTATATAAATAGATATGCCTTTGAGTCGACTTGGAACCCGACGAATGGATTAAAGATAGTGGATGCTCTAAACATATGACGGGTAACCAAAAGCTCTTCTCCACTTATAAGGCATACAATGGAGGTAACGTTATTTTTGGTAGTAATCTTTGCGGTAACATCATTGGCAAAGGTTCGATTTCTAATGGCTCTCTCAATATAGATAATGTAGAACATGTTGATAACTTATGATTTAACTTGCTAAGTATAGGACAAATATGTGATAATAAGTGTAAAGTAACTTTCTCTGAACATGATAGTGAAATTTTTAAGGGACGGTAATGTATAGGTAGAGGTTTAGGAAAGTAAGGCTTAATTAGTGATGTTGTTATGAAATAAGCCTAAAGACAAAATTTGTCTTACAACGATTGATGAAAATTCCACTCTATGGCATAAGAGATTAGGTCATGCTAATATGTGTCTCATTTAATTGTTAGCATCTAAGAAACTAGCTAGAAACCTACCTAAGTTTAAGTTTGATCAACATTTTTGTGATGCTTGCAAAATAGAGAAAACAAGCTCACGCTAGATTACATAGCTAAGGGAATATAGTCTCTTGACTAGATGCTGTAGAACGTTCCCTATGGATTTCTCTTATATTGTCGAACAATTTGAAGCCATGAGCTTATGTAATGAACAAGCATTTTGCTAATCCAATGTATCTTTTTAAAACGGCACGTTAGTGGTCGCTCTCATATCTTGTGCTATTGATCTATGAAGTAACGCCCTCAGATATTCAACATTCCGCTGCTACCCAGATTTGGGGGTGTAACAGAACCGACCACGGTAGAGAATTTGATAATGAGGTGCAATTTGGAGAGTTTTGTAATGTCAAAGGTATTACACATAACTTCTCGGCTCCACACACTCCTCAATTAAATGGCGTGGTCGAAAGGAAAAATAGGACACTTCAAGAAATGAGTAAGACTATGTTGAACGAGCAATCGTTACAAAAAAAGTTTTGGTGTAACGCCGTAGATACTTCAACATATATTCTCAACCGAATTCTCATTAGAGTCATTCTAGGAAAAACACCTTATGAACTCTTGAGAGGTAGAAAACCTACTCTTGACTATTTTAGAGTGTTTGGAAGCAAGTGCTTCATATTAAACACCAAAGACTACCTTACCAAGTTTGACCCAAAGTCATACGAAGGTGTCTTTTTAGGTTACTCCCAAAATAGTAAAGCCTACATCATCCTTAATAAACACACTAGGAAAATCAAAGAATCACTCAACGTGACTTTCAATGAAACTCCTCCACCCTCTAAGACATCACCCTTGGTGGATGATGACTTAGATGAAGAAGAAGCTATTAGGGCAACCGAAAAGAAAAACCTAGAAAATGTTGTTGAGGATGAAACACTAGAAATTGACAAAATAGTCAATATTAAGGAATCTAGGAACCATCCTTTAGAAAATGTCATAGGAAACCTTAACCAAAGAACCCTTAGGTCACAAGCTCAAAACCAAAGTAACTTCTTTTGTTTTATATCAACTATAGAACCTAAGAATGTGAATGAGGCTTTAGGTGATGAAAGTTGGATAGTCGCTATGCAAGAAGAATTAAATCAATTCATTGCTAACGACGTTTGGGAGTTAGTTCCACAACCTAAGAATATGACAATCATAGGAACTAAGTGGGTGTTTAGAAATAAATTAGACGAGAACGGTGTTGTTTCTCGAAATAAGGCTAGGTTAGTTGCTCAAGGTTACAACCAACAAGAGGGCATCGATTATGATGAAACTTATGCCCCGGTTGCTAGACTTGAGTCTATTAGAATATTATTAGCCTATGCTTGTGCCTTAGATTTTAAACTATTCCAAATGGATGTAAAAAGTGCATTCCTGAACGGTTTTATCAATGAGGAGGTATACGTGGCACAACCTCCGGGATTCATTGATTTTGAAAAACCGGATCATGTTTATAAATTAAAGAAAGCTTTGTATGGTCTTAAACAAGCACCCAAAGCTTGGTATGATAGATTAAAAGCTTTCCTTATTAAACATGAATACAAAATGGGAATGATAGATAACACTCTTTTTACTAAGAAGAAAAGTTCAAATCTCATCATTGTTCAAATATATGTCGATGACATTATATTCGGATCAACTTGTCAAGACATGTGTGATGAATTTGCCAAAATCATGCATGACGAGTTCGAGATAAACATGATGGGTGAACTTAACTTCTTTCTTGGATTACAAATAAAACAAATGGAATATGGTATCTTCTTTAATCAATCTAGGTATATTAAAGAAATGCTTAAGAAATTTTGTCTAGAAGATTCTAAACCAATGAAAACCTCCATGTCCTTCGATACTAAACTCATGAAAGATGAAGAGTGTGAGTCGGTAGATAGTACCAAGTATCGAGGCAAGATAGATAGTTTATATACCTAACGACAAGTAGACCCGATATCATGTTTAGTGTCTGCTTCTATGCCCGCTTCCAAGAGGCTCCCAAAACCTCTCACGCTCTTAAATGTAAGCTAACCGGTCACGTGTATCGGGCGAAAGCCCAAGTAATCCCGAGCCCGGCCCGTAGAATCACTAAAGGCATGAAAGCCTTTTAGTTTTGATACATATACACCTCACCAAGGAAGGTAAGGTGGGTTGGTCATTTGTAACATTTCATTTTGCAAGTAAACTTCCTAATTCTCTCTACTTTCCTCTCTCTTGTTTCTCTCTCAACATTCTCCCTATTTCTTCCTACTTTTCTGTTCATAATATTAAGTGAAGTGATCCATGGATTCTACATTTGTTATCAAGAGCCACGGGTATATGGTTGTCTTGTGGTTAATAAGCTTAAAATCTTTTCTCGTGGATATATTTCTCCTAATACAAGCTCACAAATCCAAAAAAAATTCGGGCTATTGGTTTGGTTTTTCTCAATGCATCTGCTTCACTTGAACAACACCTCTTGTGTTACATTTTTACGTAATAAGCTTAAAATTTCAACATGGCTTATTACAAAATAAGCCACTGCTCAAAAATTTTGGGTTTATTGACTTGTTTTTGCTTGTTTACAACTGCAATACTTGTCTAAACGTTTCTATTGGTACTAAACTAGTGCTTCGTTTTTTTTTTCATTTTGCTAATTCTTGTTGCTTATTTTTCGAGCTTATTTTAGGCTTATTCCAAGCTTATTTTCGTGGCTTATTTGAGTTTTGCTTATTCTTTTGTGTGTACATACCGACTAAACAAGAGGAGACCAAGAACTATAATAATTAGCCGTACAAAGACAAGGACACTTTGTTTTTTATTTAAGTGGTTCACACCCCCGAAAGTGACCTCAAGCAGAACATGTAAATAAGGCCAACGGAATATACAGGTTATTCTAGAAGCAAAATATGCAGGTTTAGTGTAAGCGAAATATGCAGGTGAACCTCAAGCGAAATATTACATTAAACTAAAACGAAACTCTGCCAAACTTTTTGAAATTCAAGCGAAATATGTTCATTATGAGTTCAAGCGGAATATGTTAAACACCAAGCGAAACATGCGGTATTGAGTCCAAGAGAAACATGTTCAACATCAAGCGAAATATGCAAGATTGAGCTCAAGACGAAATAAGTTTTAACTTCAAGACGAATAGCAATAGACCAAGCGAAACTATGCATTTACTTTTTCAAGCGAAATATTTACTGATCAAGCGAAAAGTGTATTTCTAATTAAGCGAAATATGCAATTTCTTTTCAAGCGAAATATGCGATTCTTTTCAAGCGAAATATTCAATTAACGCATTCACGGTTTTCTATT
Source organism: Tanacetum coccineum (assembly GCA_026074375.1). Taxonomy (NCBI): domain Eukaryota; kingdom Viridiplantae; phylum Streptophyta; class Magnoliopsida; order Asterales; family Asteraceae; genus Tanacetum; species Tanacetum coccineum. The sequence goes on along the minus strand of BQNB010039106.1, from coordinate 18,574 downwards.
GATATTGGTTAAAATCCCGCAAAGACACCACACTTATTTCTCGGTTTTAATCATAACTTGTAAAATCCCGTGAACGTTTTATTGCTATTTCTTCTACCACATCATCAACACAACAAACTACTTAAGATCCTACAATCATTATTCACTTCATAATTTTTCAGTAAAATGGAAACGAAAGATACATTTACTCGTGTTCTAATTTGGAAGAACAACAAATTGTAACAAATTCAAGAACAAGGCAAAAAAAGTTTTTGCATGGTATCTTTTCGACAACTTCATTCATACCTCAAGCTTCTTTCAAGCAACGCCTTAAAAGGAACCCGAACCCGAGGTTGGATTCAAATGTGCCTTTACAGACACTCTTTGGTACAAGATATAGAGAACTTTTCAACATGCCACAATGTTTCCTAGAACGTGGACCAACTAGAAAAACAACTTGACAAAGAAGCATTTCAAGAGATTGGATCCATGGCTTCTTTTAAAATACTCGAGACACAGTTTCAGATGTTCATCAGTCACGATGTATAAGGATTGTTGAATATTTGTAACGACACCAACACTTTCTCCAATACACTTAACTCGAGATTCCAGAATTTCATGACACACTGATCCAACACATGGAATCTGTAAAGAAGTCGATTGATGAAAGAGCATTGCATAAAAGAGAGTATGACATTAGGGTGAATGAGAGACAAATGCAGCAAACAAAGGATAAGGTTGATTCAAAGTAAATCATTGGATGTTAGCTTGGTTGAACACAGAAAGCAGTGGGACAAACATTAAAAGAAGCAAGATACAAACAGGCAGATCAGGGAATGATTGCACCATGCTGATGAGTGCATATATCAGACCCATATATGATGAAGAGCCAATGGCTGAGTACAAACAACTGCTGAAAATAATATATTTGCTACTGCACAACAGCATGCTGAGCAACCTGAATTTAATAATGAAGAGAGTTACCGCAAATGCTGAACAATGTCATGACACATGTCCTTTGCCTGCTACATTAACTGATAATCCAAAAGGAAAAAAAAAACAACTGAAACTCTCAAATCAATCTCTATATGAAAATATTCGTCTCAAAAAGACGTTGCCAATTCAAAAAGATTTTTTTTTAGAATGGAAGTCACATTGTATTAATCTAGAACTCAAAATATCAAAATCAAGCTTTAAAAAGGAAGGCAACATGGGTTAATTTTCGAATTAAAAAGTATGAGCCAAGGTTAAACGTGACATAGAGTAATTGAAACAATAAACATCGATATTGGAAACATAAATGGCTAAATTACTTAAGTAACATAAGACTTTGAAAAGGCATTACACAGAAATGTTTGATTCTATCAAAGACAACGAGATCTAAGACAAGAACACACACCTCTATTATTCAAATAATTAAAAATTTCAAAGCTCGACTTCAGGAAAAAGGGTTTTGCAATTGCAGCATTAAAAAATGAGTTAAGGAAATTAACAAAATATTATGACTACTAATTTTGCAAAATCTTCATCTAGGGAAACCAGGCTTTACAACACACGTAGAAACCAATCAGTTGTTAGACAAACCGACAGCGTTTAAGTCTTGAACGACCTAGAATTCAAAGCATACGGTTTGCCTATCCCAATTGATGTCAATAACGATTTGTCAAAACCATTCAAACACATAATTTGCTAAGGAAAGATAAGAATCTGCTATTGGCAAAAACCTCATCACATGATTGCACCTGGCTCATCTAGTATAAGCCCAAATGAATGGTTCATAATCCACTACCTAGAGGAAGCTAAGAAAAGACACAAGAAAAAGTAGGAATTCAGAACCTAGTGTGATGCCTTCTGCTAGATCACAAAGCACGGCAAATGGTAGCAAACTAAAACCTAGGATCAATAACCAAAAGTGTAGGAATTGGCCTGCATCTAAGAGTAGTTGTGTCACGACAAAGACTGTGCCCATAGCAGAACACTCTAGGAATTCTAGAAGTTTTTCTGACTCCAAACATTTTGTTTGCAACGACATGTCAAATAAAGGTGACTTTAATACAAATCATGATTCTTGTCGTAACAAAGTTACTGAATGAAGTCAACTCACTGCTAAGTTTCCTCAAATAACGACAAGCAAAAAGATACATACCCGTAGAGCAAACAAGTTTTGCAAAGAAACCAGAAAGACAGATCCTAAAAAGACATAAGTCTTCAATCAAAAAGACTTCCGTTGTGCATGAGAAAACAATGACTTATAGATCTTGTCTTAGGTAGAAACCAACGGGTAAAATTTTCAAGACAGTTTGTTCTTATGGGTTCCTACAGGAAAGATAATTCACATCTATGCACAACCCAAGGTTGAAAGTGAACCCAAAATGGTTCAAATGACGATATCACTAACCAGTATGAATGCAAACAAACTCTTGATGTCAGTGCAGGTACACTTAACATACATGCAGGTACATCTTTAAATCCTACAAAGGAAGGACTCCGAGTTTGGTTGCTGAAAAGACTGATATCTGAGAAACCAGGGTTTTAAGAATTTTCATCTATGCAAGTAAGCATTGACTTCTGATCATAACATTCAAAAAAACTCGGAATTCATGACCACATCAATGAACTTCAAGTCAAAGTTGTTCCAAAAGTTTTCCCACTAGCAGACAAGACAGGTACATCACGACAAGAGTTGGAATTACTATTCCACCATCAAATAACAATGCTGAGGTCAACTTGTAAATATTTTTGAGAAAAGAAAAATATAAAAATATAAAATTTTATAAAAGAAAATACAAAATCAAAAAAATTAGAAAAAGTTTCTTCAAAAAGGAATCTTCTCGACATGTCCCTCTTAAAAATCGTTAACATTTACGTTCCTAGAAATGTAGATTAACAGTGACACGGGCGTGAAATGAAGTTCGAACAGAGAGTTATCAAATGCATTCAAACATGTCATATCTATTTTTCTTTATGAACTTGTAATCACACTCAGATTGCAAACTCTTACCCCGAACGATAAAAGAGAGTGTAAACGCAATAAGTGCGCTTATCCTTAGCGTTAGAAGAGAAGTCTTCTAACATTTGGTTTTTTTAAAAAGTTGAACACAATTTTTCAAGAATTTCTCAATGACGATTCAAAATCTTTCAAAATTGTTGTGTTCAACACTCCATTCCTCATATTGTTTTTCAAGACAATTACTCTACATTTTGGTGTCATTTTTTTATTAAATGCGATCCCATGATAGAGGTGGAGTTATTCTGAAAAACAATGTTTTTAAAGAATGTTGGATACATTATAACATACAATTCCCTTAGTAAACAACACATTATATAAGGTCTTAATAACATCTAAGAAATAATAATGACTACTCAATAGAATGAATGTTATAAGATGATTAAGTAGTTGAGCATAATTTTTTCAAGAATTCTTAATGATAATTCATAATCTTTCAAAATTGTATGCTCAACAATGCTAACCCTTAATTTTATATTCATTTTACAACTTGGTATCATTGTTTTTGGTGTCAAACGTATGTAAAATCGAGGGGGAGCAAGTTAATGTTCCATCAAATTCAGGCAAAGTATAAAAGTTATCTCCCCCAAGGTACTTCAAGACAAAATTTTAATCACAAAGTATTTTCAAAAACAGTGAATTAAGTATTTAGAAATAAGGTAGAAATGTATTGAAAATTGTTGGACTAATCTTGAAATAATAAGTGATCTTATCGACTCAAAGTGCTTGATACGCTACGACAAAGGTATTATGTATACGATCTCATACCCTACAACATCTTATTTCCACGACGATTCCTGAAGTCAAAAGGTGGTAAGGTAGGTATTTTGTCCTATGATCCAACCAGAACCGAAGGGATCTACCCAAGGATACTCCATAGTTAGAAATAGCAGTCCTTAGGTATGATTGGAGATGAATGTGTATAAGGGAAGAATGCCGACTAAGATTGAGCTAACTGAACAATCACACAAAAGTGTTTTAAGTAATGACGGATTGTAACATTGAAGGGTTGAAGAATGAAAAAGGAAATGTATGGATAAAGGTGAAAAAGAAAGAAGCCCTCCACAACAACTTAAGGCAAAACCGGGTCAATACATATGCTGTCAGAATCACAATGTTGATTGCTGATATTGAAGATGACATCATGGACCCAGTGATGCAATGCACAACCCTTCCTAGCCATTCAGGTTTCTCTCAACAGAAACTTGTCTCATTTGTCACGGAGATACACACGACTTCTATTGACTTTCTCACTCCGAGTTAGTTGATATTGAATAGGTGGCAGTCTGCTCCAGCCTTCGATTACTAAAACCAAAATGCACTAATCGAGTCTAGAGCCAAGAGATCCATAAATAAATCTCATTAGGACACATTCCATTACTAACACTTGTTGAACACCAATTAGTTCACAAGCTGTTAACAAGAGTCCTACGCATTATCCTTGTGATTGTGCCAGAACATCCGAGTGATACTTATGTACTCACAATGAAGATGGAAATCCTGCTTGAGCCAGCATCAAACAAGCTCTTGGTAGGTGACTTACGAGATTCTATATGAATCAAACTTGTGTCAACTGGAAAGAAACGATGGTGCGATTCAATGTGAATCAAACTTGTTCCAGGAAATGAATTGACGGCTTAATCAGAAAGATAGTAACTATCTGATTCACTCTTACCGTGTTGTCTACTTTGAGACGTTCCGGTAATGAGAACTAGCAAGCATGGTAAATCTAATACATCTGTGTTAGAAGATCCTACGCTTTGAGCTGGAAACCCTGTCCATGGAGATCTTGAATCAACCTATTCACATGTACATATTTATACTGTAAAACAGTCCTACTGAACCGAAGTTAATATAACCAAATCCGACGAATGACAAATCTATATTCTTCTACAACGCTTTAATGCTAATCTGGTTTAGTTTAGATACATAAAGATGGAGATGGTATGCCTTATTCTAGCTAAAGACGGATTCATACCACATACTCCATGCTCAAACTACAAAGACATACTATAAGCATCAAGATTCAAGAATCATGAAAGCTCAAGAATTAAAGACAAAGACTTCCGCACAAACTCTGATATACAAGATCTTCCTTTAAAGATATCAAGTCTATCAAGGGAGATTGTTAGCAAGCTTTCAAGATGATGCAAAGTATGAGCATGTTGGTCAAGACACAAGATCGCAAGGTGGCAAAGATGATTCAGAGAAGGGAAAAGATTTAAAGATCTCGGACGCAAAGACCGAAGTCAAAAGACAATACAAAGGCTAAAGATAAAGATCACAAAGCATGAAGGAACACAGCCTACAACTTATAAAGACCAAGGCAAAGACAAGAGCTAACGACGAAAAGCAATCACATTGATCTCACGAAGGAAATGAACTCACTTCGGGGGAGATTGTTAGCCTCAAAATATTGAGTCGAACAATGGAAGTTCGTTCATTAATTATATTAGGTCTCGGTCATTAATTAATATACGTTGTAATAGGCTAGACGGGTAAACGGGCTCTTAAATGTAAGCTAACCGGTCACGTGTATCGGGCGAAAGCCCAAGTAATCCCGAGCCCGGCCCGTAGAATTACTAAAGGCATGAAAGCCTTTTAGTTTTGATACATATACACCTCCTCAAGGAAAGTGAGGGGGGTTGGTCATTTGTAACTTTCATTTTGCAAGTAAACTTCCTCATTCTCTCTCACTTTCTCTCTCTACATTCTTCTCATCATCTCCTAGATTAATTTCTTGTTCTTAATATGAAGTGAAGTGATTATTTTTGGATCCTACATTTGGTATCAAGAGCCTCGGGTGGATCGTGGTTGTTTTGTGGTTCAATAAGCTCAAAAATCTTATTTTCGTGGCTTATTTCATCAATAAGCTCACAGATCGAATTTTTTTTGGGGCTTATTGGTTTGTTTTGCTCATTCACTTCTTGCTTCACTTGTTCTACACCTTCTTGTGTTTCATTTGTGGTTAAAACCCAAATTTTCGTGGCTTATTTTGGATTATAAGCACACGAATCATTTTTTTGGGGGCTTATTTGTTTCACTTGTTTGCTCCTTGAAATACTTGGTCTACATGTTCTCTTGTTACAAAACTTCTTACTTCGTTTTTCCTTTTTCAAAATTTCCGAGCTTATTTTGCTAAATTTCGAGCTTATTTTCAAGCTTATTTTGGCTTATTTTAAGCTTATTCCAAGCTTATTTTCGTGGCTTATTTGTGTTCTATCTTTTTTTTGGTGTGGTCCAAACCGGTCAACAACAAGAAACAAGATCCACAATTTGTGCTTACAAAGAAAGGGACACCTTGTTTTCTAGTAAAAGTGGTCCACACTTGAAAAAGACCTCAAGCGAAATATGTATGTTTAAGTTGTACGCGGAATATGCAAGTTTAGCTAAGCGAAATATGCAGGAAAAGTTCAAGCGAAATATGTATGTTTAAGTTGTAAGAGAAATATGCAGGTTCAAGTTCAAGCGAAATATTACATATAGTAAAAAGAAACTCTGCCAAATTTCTTATAACTCAAGCGGAATATGTTTATCAAGCGAAACATGCAAGATTAAGCTCAAGTGAAACGTGTATAATATCAAGCGAAACATGCAGTAGTCAGTTCAAGCGGAATATGTTTAAACCGAAACATGCAAAGTTGATTTTCAAGCGAAATATGCTGAAGTTCAAGCGAAACATGCAAGATTGAATTCAAGCGAAATATGTTTCAATTCAAGCGAAATGTGCAGTCTTTAATTTTCAAGCGAAATGTGTAAATTTTGAAGCGAAATACGTAATTTCCAAGCAAAGCGAAATATGCAATTTTTCTTTCAAGCCAAACGAAATATGCACACTTGCAAGCGAAACATGTCAGTTTAAATTTTTTACTTTCAAGACATTCACTTCACAACAAACAAACCTTAATCCAAATCAATTAACATTCACGGTTTTCTATTGATTTTGTAAAATCCCACGAAAGGCACAATTCTTTTCTCGGTTTTAATCCTAGACTTGTAAAATCCCGTGAACATTTATTGCTTTCTTTTTACCACAACTTCAATCACAACAAATCTACTTAAGATCCTACAAATCATTTTCACTTCATAATTCTTCAATCATTCATCATGACAACTCCAATTGTAACTTCCACAACCGACAGTCAAATGCATAACAACATAATGGCAGCTGGTTCAAGGGATCGTCCACCAATGCTTGCAACAGGACGATATGCACAATGGCGATCACGGTTCTTACGATACATTGATACAAGACCAAATGGTGATGCCTTACGGAAGTGCATTCTCGAAGGTCCTTACACTCCAACTACTGTTCTCTTCACTCCCTCCCCTTTATCTCTTACTTTTCTCTCTCTTTCTCTCCTATCACTCTTACTCACTCTTTCTCTTTCTTCTTTTCTCTCCGTCCTCTCCATTTTTTTCCCCTTCCTTCTGTTCTCACTTTTCATTCTTTATTGTAACTGCCACAACCGACAGTCAAATTGGCATAACAAGCGTAATGGCAGAAGGTTCACGGGGATCGTCCACAATGCTTGCAACAGACGATATGCACAATTGGCGATCACGGTTCTTACGAATAACATTGTTACAAGACCAAATGATGTTGCCTTACGGAGTGCATTCGCAAGGTCCTTACACTCCAACTATTGTCACAACACCGGTTGTTCCTGCAACAAAGAATTCTCCAGCAGTTCCTGAATAAACAACAGTCGAGATAGTTATGAATATGACTCCTGAAAATAGAGCTTATTTTGAATCAGAAAAAGAAGCGATTCATTTGATATTGACTGGAATTGGAGATGGAAATATGTCAAAGGTTGATGCATGTTCGGACAGCTCAGAAATGTGAGGAAAGCATCAAAAGGCTCAACAAGGTGAAATCACTCAATAATTCAAGATGTAAGAAAACTTATTTTAGGAGTTTGGTTCAATTCACCTCTCACGATTGGAGAACATTTGAGTCATTACTACACAAGATTCTACATGATGATGATGAAATGATCAGATGCAAATTTGACAGTTGCTACGATGCCAAGTCAATGTTCAATTTCTTCAACAACTTCAACCAGATATGGTCAAAGATTTGTAACAATCGTCAAGCAACAAACACAAAGTTGGATGAACTTTCATATCACAACTCTTTGACATTCTGAAACAATACCAAAAGGAAGTTAATGAACTCTGTGCTGAAAGAATGGCCAAGAATGCTAACCCATTAGCACTTGTTGCTACTGCTCAAACACTTTAAGACCCTTATTATAAATCATCAAAACCTCACAAATCATATGCACCAACATCAAAAGCTTCACTTCCACCAGATCTTATGGCAACTACCAAGATACAAGGCAAAGAGATAGCCAAACCAATTCACCACATCTGAGTCGCTTTTAAGAAGACAGTGATTTGAACAGCTCAAAGGGATAAAAGACACTGCAGAAAAATTTGCTCTATTGCACAAAGTACTTAAGAAAATCTACAACAAGCCTACCAACAACAACCTCAGAATCTCCTCAAACACCTGAAACAAGAATGTGGATTACTACTCCAAGGTACATGTATGACAATCAGACTGGACAGTTTGGGAATCGAGGGCGTAAATGTTGCTGGAGATAGTGAAAACTGTAGGTGGTCACGTAGTGCAACAGTCTGGGATTTAGAAGTTTAACTGACAGGAATTTGGTCATTATGCTAAGGAATGCAGAAAGCCAAAACGGGTTAAAGACTCCACGTATCATAAGGAAAAGATGTTGCTGTGTAAACAAGCTGAGAAAGGTGTTCAACTTCAAGCAGAGCAATCTGACTAGCTAGCAGACACAGATGAAGAAATTGATGAACAAGAGTTGGAATCACATTTCGTTCCATGGCAAAGATCCCGGAGGTTCTTATTGCAGACTAGGCATGACACTGAGCCATTGGATCGGTCATTACGCTACTGTACGATAATGTGTTTGCCAATGACATACAACATTTTGAGCAATCTGAATCCATTACTAACACATGTGCAGTGGAACGACGTGATTGTATTCATTCCTGACTCACCGGATATGTGTGATAATGATATTTAGGATGACCAAAATGATGTAGAATGTGATGATGAGCGTATTGCACTTGCTAATTTAATTGCTAATTTAAAGCTTGATGTCGATGAAAATAAAAAGATTCAAAAAGCAATTAAAGAAAGCAAATGCAATATTGACTCAAGAATTAACTGAGTGCCAAATCATATTCTTGCGGGAAACTAGTATAGAACTATAAGGGAATCTAATAGTATTCGGGATAGATGTGTTGTTGCACTTCACAAAAATAATACAGGACGAGCTTTGAGAGTTCAACGGGCCTTTTATTGATCGTAAGTTGACCCTATGACCAGCTTGAACGTAAGTTAAATGAACTTAGGACTTTTAGCTCAAAAAGAAATTGACATAAAAGAAGGTTCAAAAGTTAAAAAGCCTATGAAATTTACTGTTGTCAAAGAGTAAACACGATGGAGTTGGTAAAACAAAGTCTCTTAACATGTTCACATCTACGAAGGTTCGTGTCAAGAGGAAAACAATAGGTCATACGGATTTGATGCTTAAGGTAGAAAATATATTGACAAAATATTTTCAATGGAAAACCAATGTAAGTTTTTGAATGAACATTTGTTTACCAAAAGGAGTCATCAATCCAAATACCATTTCATTGTTAGCACCTAAATGCCCTACATTTAATGGAAGACCTAACTTTACCAATCCAATGTACCTCAAAAGGCTTAATATGAGAAACCATGTTTGTATGTGATCCCACATGACCAATCTGATCCTGCAAACAGACTCGTCCCCGATAGGGAAGAGACTCTGACTCTTGATAACAAGAGTTGATCATAATTGAATAAAGACTTAGTGAAACCTTTTGACTACACAAAGTTATTAGTCTTTATGAAATTTTTAAACCCCCGATAAGCATTATGAAAATTCAGTACGCACCAGGCAAAAGAAATAGAAAGAAAATGTGGAGAAAATCATTGTGAAAACAAACCAAATATTTTCAAAACATTGAATTCTTACTAGTGGGTAAAAATTCAATAAGCAAAAGTAGACAAGCATACAATGTCATGACGAATAACATTAATCTTTTGAAAGAAATTGTCAATCAAGCGTGGGTAAAACATTCAAAAGGGACCCGTCTTCATCTTTCGTTCCCAACTGTCAAGGATATGGAATCCTAATTAAGAATGTTTGATGCCCCTTGCCCTTAAGACTCAGAATGATAGTTTTGCATTTGTTCATGAACTTAAGCAAGAAATGCATGCAGATTTAAAGTACGTTGAATCTCTTGAAGATGAAATTGATGAACTTGAATCTGATAAGGCAGAATTTTCCAACATGTATGATATGTTTGTTAAGAATGTGTGCGTCGAATGATAATTATGTGTTCATATTTGCATCTTCATTTGTTTTAGTTGAGCATCACTGAATTACAATGCTTATATCTTCATAAAGTCAGGGAATGTGACTGTCTTGCACAAAAGCTTTCTGAACAACTGAATTTGTAAGTAAGGAGATTTCACTGAGCTTTTACGTAAGTTTTGCCTAAATTAGGAAAAACACTTAATTTCTCTTGTGAAATCGCTTACAACAATGTCAAAGAACAACTGAAAAAATGACTCAGTATTTAGTCGCAAAAGGAAAAGAAAAGGCAGTCATAATGTATTTCAAAATAAGATCATGACAATTTTTTGAAATACACAGATTTGAAAGCTCAAATTGCAAGACAAGAAAACATTGTATTAGTTGAGTTTAAAGAAAACTCATTGAAAATGAAAAGGAAAATCTGTGGACATTTAAGTTTGATAAACCTTCTGTTGTTCGACAACCAAATGCTCAAAGGATTCCAAAACCACCAGTTTTAGGAAAACCGGCTCCTTTTTCAGACTCTCTTGAGAGAAAATATTTTGAAAACAAAAATTCGGTTTCAAAAACTAATGAGTCAGACTGTTTATCAAACCAGGGTACACTCACAAAAATTTTCCTCAACAGCAATCGCAAGCTGTAAGTACACAAATGTGATTAAACCAGGACATGTATCGATTTGCAAAGTAGTACAACAAAAACTAGAGCCCACAGTTGGACTCAGGACTTCTAGAAACTAATCATCGGTGTCTACATCTACAGTAGTAGTCACGAACTTAATTGTAAGCAGACCACAACCTTATGAGCAATCAAATGAAAGATAAGGTCCTGCCAAACACTAGTCAAGTGAAGTTTAAGAAGACTGAAGTAGAAGACCACCCTAGGATTTCTCGTATTTCTAATCAAACAAAGTCTGTAACTGCGTGTAATGACAGTTTAAATTCCAGAACTTCAAATGTTAATGCTATTTGTGCTACTTGTGGAAAATGTGTGTTTAATTCGAATCATGATGCTTGTGTTTCTAAGTTTTTGAATGACGTGAATGCTAGAACTAAGAAGCCTAATGTAGTGCCTATTAGTACATAGAAAGCCCTAAGTCAAAGCGAACAAATCTTGTTGTTTTTACAACACCCCATAAGAAAACAGTTGCATCAGAATCCACTACCACAAATTCTAAGAGTTACTATAGGATGCTATATAAGAGAACTAGTAAGGCGTGGAAATGGTGGATAACACAACAATGCCCATCAGCATATACATGGGTTCCTAAGACAAAAAAGAAATGGGTACCTAAAGTTAGGAATGAAAGTGTGACTAAGACAGTTAGTTTTGCCATAGATAATGTATCTAGGATAACTAATGTCTTAAAACTCACAAACACTTTAGGATCCAATTTGTCATGTATTCCATCATCCTCTAATTCTCTTGCAGATTGTACAACTCATCCTATTCATTGTTGACTCGGGATGCACAAAGCACATGACGGGCAATCTATCACTGCTGTGCAATTTTGTTGAAAAATATTTAGGTACCGTTCATTTTGGCAATGATTAATTTGCTCTAATTCTTGGTTATGGAGATTTGGTTCAAGGAAATATTATGTATGATCAACTAGGCGGTTTACTACGATTGAAGGTCTCAGTCAGTCACAATTCTTTTTTGGGGTAATTCTGTGATGCGGATTTGGAGGTTGCATTTCAGAAATCTACGTGTTTTGTTAGAGATCTTCAGGGAAACGACTTACTAACCGGTAATCGTGGAACTGATCTCTATACAATTTCTCTTCAAGAAACAACTTCATCAACTCCAATCTGTCTCATGGCTAAAGCATCACCAACTCAAGCATGGTTATGGCATCGAAGACTTTCTCATCTTAACTTCGACTACATCAACTTGCTTTCAAAGAAGGATGTTGTGATTGGTTTACCAAAACTGAAGTATGTCAAGGATCAACTATGTTCCTCTTGTGAAGTGAGTAAAGCAAAACAAAGTTCATTCAAGTCAAAGATCTTGTTCCAAAGTTCAAAAGGACGGTTAAATTTGCTTTATATGGACTTATGTGATCCAATGCGGGTTGCTAGCATAAATGGGAAGAAATATATTCTGGTAATTATCGATGACTACTCCAGATATACTTGGACACTCTTTCTATGTTCCAAGGATGAAACACTAGAAGTTTTAAAAGACTTTCTCATGATGATCTAAAGAAATCTTCAAGCCCCAGTAATTTCTGTTCGCACTGACAGAGACACTGAGTTCTTAAACAAGACACTTAATGCATTCTTTAAAGAAGATGGAATTGAGCATAAACTTTCCACTCGAAACAATGAATAGAACGGCGTTGTCGAAAGACGAAACCGCACTCTCGTTGAGGCTGATCGAACGATGCTTTCGGCTTCTAAACTTCCTTTATTCTTTTGGGCTGAGGCAATTGCAACCGCATGCTATACTCAAAACAGATCAATCATCATCCCAACTCATGAGAAAACGGCATATCACCCTCATTATGACAAGAAAATCCTCGTTAAACACCCTTTATCATCTTTTGGTTGCACGTGGTAACCTAACAGAGATGGTTGAAAATTTGGATAAAATGAAAGAAAAAGGGGATCCGTGCATCTTGGTAGGATACTCCACTCAGTCAAAGGGATATCGTGTCTACAATAAGAGAACAAGATTGATAGTTGAATCCATACATCTCAGATTTGATGAGATCAAAGAGATGTTTGAGACGTCTGTTGCTAATGACACTTCAGGCCTCGTTCCTCAACGACAAAAGGTGTCAGATTATGACAACCCTGACCCCGCACTAGAACTACAAATTGTTTCTCCTTCAGTAGATACAACATTTCCATCACAACAGGATTTGGATCTTCTTTTCGGTCCTTTGTACGATGAATTTTTCAATGATGGTACTTCTCGTGTCAACAAGTCTTCTTCTCCCACCGACAATTCTATTCAAAACGACACACTACCTTCAACCCATATTCAACCTACAACAGAACCGACAATTCCAACAAATGTTCATGCTGAGGAAAACACCGATAATCAAGCAGAATTTACCAATCCTTTCTGTACACCGGTACAAGAAAATGCTGAGTCTTCCTTACGCAATATTGGTACTTCAAATATGCATACCTTCAATCAACCTCAAGATTCTGAATACCGATGGACAAAAGATCACCGTTAACTCAAGTTCGTGGCAATCCATCCAAGCCAGTGCAAACAAGACGACAACTTGCAACAGATCCTGAAATGTGTATGTTTGCACTTACCATGAGTATTGTTGAACCGATAAACATTAAAGACGCAATGGCAGATTCTGCATGGATAGAAGCAATACAGGAAGAACTTCATCAGTTTGACAGACTACAAGTCTGGGAACTCATTGACAAACCTTTTTGGCAAGAACGTAATCAAGCTAAAGTGGTTATGGAAGAACAAAAAGGATGAAGACCAAACTGTAATTCGCAATAAAGCACGACTTGTAGCTAAAGGTTATGCTCAATGAAGGAGGGTATGATTTGAAAGATTCATTTGCTCCAGTTGCTCGTTGAGGGCTATAGATTTTTTGTCGGCATTATGTACACACAAGTCTTTTTAATTTATAGATGTGGACGTGGTAAAACGAAATTTCTTAATTGGTCCATTGAGTGAGGAAGGGGTTGTTATGTTGCACATCAGACGGATTGTTGATCCTGATCATCCAGAAAAATAAGTTTACCGTCTAAGGAAAGCTCTATATGGATTAAAACAAGCTCCGAGAGCCTGGTATGATGAACTCTCAAAATTCTTGATTTCCAAAGATTTTTATAAAGGTATCATTGACCCGACCCTATTCACAATTAAATACGGGGAGGACATTCTACTTGTGCAAATTTACGTTGATGACATTTATTTTTGGTTCCACAACCCTAATTTTCTAACGATTTGAAAAATTTATGCACAGTAGATTTGAGATGTCCTTAATAGGGAATGAAATTATTTTTAGGACTTCAGATCCCACCAATCCTACCACGCGGTAGTGGTATTTTTTATCAATTAGGCAAATATACTTTAGAGATTCTTAGAAAAAACATGGTATGGAAAAAGGGACAAAGCTTGGTACACCAATTGGCTACGCGAACACCTTATTAGATGCAGACTTGAGGGTTGAACCGTAGACAACATGACTACCATAGTAAATCGGTTGGTCAATATGTATCTGACATCTAGTAGACCAGACATAGTGCAAGCAGTTTGTTATTGTGCAGATATCAAGCTGACGACCGACTGAAAAAACACTCATAGAGGGTAAAATGATCTGTCGATACCTTAAGAGGTACCATTAACATGGGACTCTGGTATCTAAAGGATTCTAGCTTTGAACTAATAGCTTTTTAGATACCTATCATGCAGGTGCGTTGATACTGCAAAAGCACTTATGGAGGAATACAGTTCGTAGATGATAAGTTAGTCAACTGGATGTCAAAGAAGCAAGACTGTACTGCAATGTCATCCGCAGAGGCTGAATACGTGGCGTTATCTGCAAGTTGTGCTCAAGTAATTGTGGAGAGGACACAACTTCAAGATTAATGGCTTCAAACTACAACAAAATACGTTGTATGCGGACTTCTCAGTCAGCCATAAACAATCTCATTTTAATGCAACCCGTTGTAGCCACTCCCGTACCAAGACATCCATACTCGGTATCATTTCATCAAGGAAACAGGTTGGAAAATGGTATAATTGAATTGTGACTTTGTAGAAAACTAATACCAAGATTTGACTGATATGTTTACTTAAGCCCTATCTGAAAGATAGTTTTAGTATTTGTCAGGGCGATTGGTATGAGATGTTTGGACTCAGCAGAACTGGATGGTTTGACAACGAATCTGCTTGAGGTCTTCATCAAAACATCATCTATGGTAAAAATTTTTGAAAAAAGAAAATACAAAATATAAAATTCAAAAAGAATAAAAGATCAAAAAATTTAGAAAATGTTTCAAAAAAATATTTTCTCGTTGGTCTCTTGGGAATCGATAACATTTACGTACCTAGAATGTTGATTAATTTCAACAGGGCTGTAAATGAAGTTTCGAACAGGAAGTTTCATATGCTTTCTAAAATGTATTTCTTAATTTTTCTTTGATGACTTGTAATCACTCTCAGATTGCAACTCGGACCCGAACAACAAAGGAGAGTGTAACGCTTAAGTGCGCTTTATCCTTAGCGTTAGAAGAGAAGTCTTCTAACATTTGGTTTTTCAAAAAGTTGAACACAATTTTTCAAGAATTTCTCAATGACGATTCAAAATCTTTCAAAATTATGTGTTCAACACTTCTTCCCTCATATTGTTTTTAAAGACAAGTATTCTACATTTGGTGTCATTATTTTAAAATGAGTCAATGTTTGAGGGGGAGTTTTTCTGAAAAACAATGTTTTAATGATTGTTGGAATACATTCATACATGCAATTTCTTATGTATTCAAACACATTATAACAAGGTCTTGATAACATATAAGATATATTAATAATGATATTTAATAGATGTTTGTTATAAGATGTATTAGGTGGTTGAGCACAATTTTTCAAGAATTCTTCAATGACAATTCACAATATTTCAAAATTGTGTGCTCAACAATGCTAACCCTCAATTTTTTATTCATTTTACAACTTGGTACCATTGTTTTTGGTGTCAAGCATATGTAAAATCGAGGGGGAGCAAGTTTATGTTCCATGTAATTCATGCTAAGTAAAAGATTTCCCATGGTATTTCAAGACAAATTTTAATCACAAAGTATTTCAAAAGCTAAGTGAATTAGTAATTTAAATAAGGTGGAAATGTATTTAAAATGTGATATTGAAAATTAATAGTGATTTATCGATCTCAAAGTGCTTGATACTCTTTCGGAAAAGGTTTTTTGGTTACGACTCCATACCTACAACATCTTATTTTACAACGATTCTGAGTTATAAGGTGGTAAGTTAGGTATTTGTTCCTATGAATTCACCAGAACGGAGGATCTACTCCAAGGACACTCCATAGTTAGAAATAGCAGTCCTTAGGTATGATTGGAGATGAATGTGTATAAGGGAAGAATGCCGACTAAGATTGAGCTAACACTGGAACAATCACAACACGGTGTTAGTAATGACGTCTTGGTAAGCATTGAAGGGGTTGAAGAATGAAAAAGAAATGTATGGATAAAGGGTGTAAAGAATGTAGCCCTCCACACAACCTAGGCAGAAACCGGGTCAATACATATGCTGTCAGAATCACAATGTTGATTGCTGATATTGAAAACGACATCATGGACCCAGTGATGCAATGCACAACCCTTCCCAGCCATTCGGGTTCTCTTACCAGGAAACTTGCTCATTGCACGGAGATACACACGACTTCTATTGACTTTCTCACTCCGAGATAGTTGATATTGAATAGGTGGCAGTCTGCTCCAGCCTCCGATTACTAAAACCAAAACGCACTAATCGAGTCTAGAGCCAAGAGATCATTAAATAAATCTCATTAGGACACATTCCATTACTAACACTTGTTGAACACCAATTAGTTCATAAGCTGTTAACAAGAGTCCTGCGTATTATCCTTGTGATTGTGCCAGAACATCCGAGTGATACTTATGTATTCACAATGAAGATGGAAACCCTGCTTGAGCCAGCATCAAACAAGCTCTTGGTAGGTAACTTGCGAGATTCTATATAAATCAAACTTATGTCAACTGGAAAGAAACAATGGTGCGATTCAATGTGAATCAAACTTGTTCCAGGAAATGAATTGATGGCTTAATCAGAAAGATAGTAACTATCTGATTTACTCTTACCGTGTTGTTTGTTTTGAAACATTTCGGTAATGAGAACTAGCAAGCATGGTAAATCTAATACATCTGTGTTAGAAGATCCTACGCTTTGAGCTGGAAACCCTGTCAAGGAGATTCTTTGAATCTACCTGATCACAGGTACAATATTTATACTGTAAAATGGTCCTACGGAACCGAAGGTTAATCTAACCAAATCTGGACGAATGACAAAGCCATATTCGTCCACACGCTTTATTGCTAACTGTTTTATTTCAGGATACATAAAGATGGAGATGGTGATGCCTTATTCCAGCTGAAGTCGGATTCATTACCACATGCTCATGCTCAAACTACAAAGACATACTATAAGCATCAAGATTCAAGAATCATGAAAGCTCAAGAATTAAAGATAAAGACTTCCGCACAAACTCTGATATACAAGATCTTCCTTCAAAGATATCAAGTCTATCAAGGGAGATTGTTAGCAAGCTTTCAAGATGATGCAAAGTATGAGCATGTTGGTCAAGACACAAGATCGCAAGGTGGCAAAGACGATCAAGACGGAAGGATAAAGATTTAAAGATCTCGGACGCAAAGACGAAGTCAAAAGACAATGACAAAGGCTAAAGATCAAAGATCACAAAGCATGAAGGAACAAGCCTACAACAAGATAAAGACCAAGACAAAGACAAGAGCTTAACGACAAAAGCAATCTCATTGATCTCACGAAGGAGTGTCACAATGAACTCACTTCGGGGGAGATTGTTAGCCTCAAAATATTGAGTCGAACAATGGAAGTTCGTTCATTAGTTATATTAGGTCTCGGTCATTAATTAATATACGCTGTAATAGGCTAGACGGGTAAACGGGCTCTTAAATGTAAGCTAACCGGTCTCATGTATCGGGCGAAAGCCCAAGTAATCCCGAGCTCGGCCCATAGAAATACTAAAGGCATGAAAGCCTTTTAGTTGGATACATATACACCTCACCAAGGTAGGTGAGGTGAGTTGGTCATTTTGTATTTTCCATTTTGTAAGTAATCTTCTTATTCTCTCTCACTTTCTCTCTCTATACATTTCTTCTCCTCTCTTACTCTTAATTTCTTGTTCTTAATTATGAAGTGAAGTGATTTCTTGGATCCGAAAAATTCTTCTTTCTTAATCAATTCCAGAATTGCCTTAAGATGTTCTTCAAGTTCTTTCTTGTTCTTTGAATAAATTAGTATACGTCAATAAAGACAATCACAAACTTATCCAAATATAGCATGTAACACCCTCATTTTTACAATATAGCAGCGGAAGATAATCTGGGGTATTACTTCATGGATACAACAATCATAATCATAGAAAATAACTTTTAAAAGAGACGTTGTTGGAAAAATTTAGTTATCATTCATTATA
>BQNB010039105.1:0-48287 GCA_026074375.1 Tanacetum coccineum | reverse complement strand
ACCTTAATCCTAAACCCTAAATCTTAATCCTAACACTAATCCTAAACCCTAATCTATCCCTAATCCTAACCCTAATCCACATTTTTAAACCCTAAACCCTAACCCAAAATAAAATGAACCCGACACCCCTTTTACTTTATTTATACCCGCTTTAAGCAACCAAACACCTCAAGAAAGCACCCTAGCACCTCTATGACATCATCACCACATCACCAAGCAGCTTACAAGCACTTCTATCATAACCCTTGGCCACCAAGAAAGCCTTGTCACCTCCTTATCACTTATATGTAACCGAACCCCCCCTTAAATCCTTCCACCTTGCATATCTACCTCCATAGCCCACAATACTCACCTTATAGCCTCCTTTAGTCATCACTCTATAGCCCTTGAACCCCTCTCTAAGTTTTCTTAGCCACCAAGGTAATTTCGAGCCCTATAAATAGCCAAACACCCCATTCATTTAAATCACACCTACAAAACTTATCACCACTCAAATGGAGTTCTAACTCAGAACAATAAGGATCAAGTGAAGTCCCTAAGCTCAGAATAGAATCCAAGAATTAAGAAAAAGGAGCCCTTGAAGTCGTTACTAGGTGTACGAACTCGAAAACCTCATTTCGACCCATTTCTAGCTCAAAGCTTAGTTCTTGTTCAATAAGCTTATAATCTGTATTATAATGTTCATAATACTCTTAAGATCATATATAAACTCTTATTTGAAGCCTTGAATCCTCAAACCCATGTGTTTTTTATTAAAACCCTAAAAACGACCCGTTTTGATTTTCTAGCTAACGATTCCTTTTTCTAAACTTTTGTCATGTTAGAACATCTTATTTTTGCTTATTTTAATAAGCTATAACCTACAAATATCATTTGGAACCTTAAAATAAGCTTGCATGGCTTTTTGGACTTGTTTTGCAAATATTTCCATGCATAGGGGTATATATCATAACTTTCTGAAATTTATAACTAAAGGGGCTGAAAATGTCATTATTCTAAATTTATAACTATAAGGACCTATTTTGCCAAGTTTCAAAGTTAAAGGTTTAAATTATATATATATATATATAAAGGACTAAAATTGTAAAAGTTTATAAACCAAGGGTATATATTGACAATTTTGCAAACTTAAAAATATAAAATATAATATTTTTATATAAATTAATAAAATATATATTAATATTATAAAACTCGATTTTATTAAAACCCGACACATTTATCGTTATTAATCATAAATCGACGCATTATTTCGAAGAAACTTAAAAATCTTATCGTATCACGTTAATAGGGAATTTCATATGAAGGGTTTCATTTGAGTTTTTGTTTTGACGAGTTTGCTGGGTTTACGATTTAAAGTTCCCTGGCTCCTCAAATGATACTACATGGCCTCTAGATTATGATAGCCCAAACAGTGATACATTACTCCATAAATTAATCAATCAAAGATATACGTTAAACTTTATGAAGTTTTGAAACATAATCAATCAAACTAAGACTTGACATATTACCCAGGTTGTGTGACGAAGCCGTTACTTTCATTTGATTAACTTTTACCATCAATCAAATTTCCATATACTGTTAATGTGAGTTCACAGCCTCACTTTTAAATCTTCTATTTTATAAACTCGTGATACATGCTATAAACCATTAATACAAGTATTTTCTAAATATATGCTATCCTGATATATTATTACATCTGTTGTCTAAGTCCCTTTATGCCAAAAGACCCCCACCATCATGGACCATTAATCACTTGCGAGTGAACGTGAATATTATGAATAGGCCTATTGGGATTGACGAGTCCCGTTTGTGTTAGCCGGATAGGTAACCAAACACACTATATTTGAAAATCATAGGTATATGACAATTACCTACATAGGGGCCATTATCTTTATATATATCATTATTGATATATACACAAGTTAGTTTGAGTGCCATAAGCTTAGACACAATAATAGTGTTTTCTATAATAATTGTACTCATTGCAATTATTACACTTATGGGTGTATAACAACGTAACCCACTCTTATGATGACTTATATTCACACTATTTATTATAAACCTATAAATTTCACTCAACCATTGTGTTGACCTTTTTAGCATGTTTATCTCAGGTAACTGAACATATTATGGCACGTAGTGGCATGGACTTAAAGATGGCTAAACTGTTATCATTCAAACTTTATGTTTTCATGTAGATTTTTGGGACCTCTGTTTGTAAAAACTCTGATGAAATAATGAATGATAACTTATCTTTTAAAAACGTCTCTTTTGAGTCATTTTCTATGATTATGATTGTTGTACTATGAACTAATACCCCAGATTAGCTTACGCTGCTATATGTAAAAAATGGGGGTGTTATAGATTGGTATCAAGAGCCACGGTTATAGAGAACAAGATTAAAACCTTAACTATAACTACTTTTCTCATCAAAGTCCTTCGTGTCACTACATCTCCCGAATAGTATGTAAAGATACATAACTACTATACTATTATATAAATAACTTATGTTATTTACTACTAGGTTGTTAATAGAGTGATGTCTTCTCCTAGCCATCCTAGTTCCGATATTAAGGATGCTTTTTCCTCCAACTTTTTGGAATATATCCCGGCTTCCCCAGGCTATGTCCCAGCTTTACAAGGAAAAACTTATTCTAGCTCCTCAAATAACTCATTTGGTGTAGTTCCAGTAGTTTCACCAACTCTTTCACTTTTTCATGATGACCCCTATATGAAGGTCATGCATGCATACTATGCTAAAGAATCACCTATTCCACCACCAACTATTGTGCCTCCGTCTTCAATGTTTAATCCTTAAGAATTCTTTCTTCTGGAGGAATTATTGTCACCCAAGAAACAAGGCCATAACTAATCATTCTCCTCTACTTCTGCCCTACCTCAAGAATTTGAGATGGGAGAAAGCTCTCGTAAGACAAGTCTGGAACGTCACGAGGAGCAAATTGAGGAAATTTTAAATCACCTGGATGATCTCTCTCTCGACCGCATTGAGCACATAGAAGACAAAATAGAAGGTCTTAGAAAAGGTCGGGTGATTGTATAACAAGATTTCAACAATATGGAAGCTGAACTCCAAAAGGCTCATGCTCGAATTTCTAAACTTCAAAGAAAGCAAATAGGAAATAACAACAAGATTGCTCTGGCTCGCTTCAGGATTGCTAATCTAAAACAAATCATCGAAGAAATCCAAGTCCGTCACCAAGCAGACAAGGAAAGTCTTCTAAATGCAATCTATGAACTCAAGAATAGCTAGAAAGGACCATCGAACTACTAGATTAGATACTAGTTATAGTTTTTAACCTAGCCACAGGATGTGTGGTATAAATAACAACACTTGTCAAATTTTGACTATGTATAGTACAAAGGCAAGTTGTTCATGATATAATACAATGGCAATCCCGTTATACCTTGTTGTTTCATAATACCGATATATCCATCCTAAAACAATTTCTCTTATATCATCATCTCCGTCTCCATCGTTATGAATCATACCATGATTTCTAAATAAATCATAGATACTTATTTGATATGAATTATCTATGATTTCGATATCACTATTGTGACAATGTTTATTTTTGAACTCTAATCATTTTAAAACGTGTGATATCATTCTTATTACGTGTTATCTTATGTTAATAGAATGCCTTCCAAAAGGATGTCAACATCTGAAGCACCAGCCATAACTCAGGCTGCAATCAGGAAACCAGTTGCTTACAGTGTTACCACAGCTTTGGAAGCACAAGCCGCTAACATGGAAAATACTAATAATACCACCAGACCAAGAGAAGCTCCTGTGGCAAGACAATGTAGCTACAAAGTGTTCATGAGCTGCCAACCTATCAAATTCAAAGGTACGGAAGGTGCTATTTGTCTCATCCGCTGGTTTGAAAGAACCGAATCTGTGTTTTCCCGTAGAAACTATACCGAAGACTGCAAGGTGAAGTTTGCTACTGGTACTTTAACTGAAGAAGCTCTATCTTGGTGGAATTATTTTGCACAACCAATTGGGATAGAAGAAGCTTACAAGATTACCTGGGTTGAATTCAAGAAACTTTTGATAAAGAAGTACTGTCCCCGAATTGAAGTCCATAAGATGGAAGACAAATTTTACCATCTGATTGTGAAGGGGAATGATCTCAAGACATATGTTAGAAGATTTCAGGAATTGGCAACCTTGTGTCCCTCTATGGTACCAGATTATGAGAAAATGATGGAAGTTTTCATCAGGGGATTGCCTCAAAGTATTGAAGGGAATGTTACCGCCTCTAAACCTCAAACTCTAGAGAAAGCCATTAACATAGTCTAGAGGCTAATGAATCAGGTAACAATGCACACTCCTGTGCAAGTATCAAGTGATCACAAATGAAAGTTTGACGACAGAAGAACTTTCAACAACAACAACTACCACAACGATAATAACAACAACTACTGTAACACCAACACCAACAACTGCTACAATAATCACCAACCACAACAGAATAGTAGGAAACCTTCAAGGCTTATGCTGCCACCCCAACTGAAAATAATAGATATACTGGAAACCGTACCTTATGTAAGAAATGCACTCTGCATCACACAGGACCTTGCACTGTTAAGTGTAATATTTTCAACAAGGTGTGCCATCTGACTAAGAACTGCAAAAACAAAGGGCCACTAACTAGAAGTAATCCGCTACCAGTGATAGTTACTTGCCATGCATGTGGAGAGAAAGGGCATTATGTAAATCAGTGCCAAAATACCACTAACAACAATGCCCAGGGAAAAGCCTACATGCTAAGGGATATGAATGCTCATCAAAACCCGAACGTAGTCACGGGTATGTTCCTTCTAAAAAACATCTAGCTAGAGTATTATTTGATTCTGGAGCTGATAAAAGCTTCTTATCCATATCTCTTACCTCTAAGCTAAATATTCCACCTATTACAATAGATACCCATTACAATAGATACCTAAGATCTAGCTAGAGTATTACTAGGTGTACGAACCCGAAAACCCCATTTCGACCCATTTTAGCTCAAGCAAGCCTAAGATCTTGTTCCATAAGCTTATATTCTGTATTATAATGTTCATAATACTCTTAATATCATATATGAACTCTTGTTTGAAGCTTTGAATCCTCAAACCCATGTGTTTTTTGATTAAAACCCTAAAAACGACCCGTTTTGATTTTCTAGCTAACGAATCCTTTTTCTAAACTTTTGTTACGTTAGAACATCTTATTTTAGCTTATTCTAATAATCTATAACCTGCAAATATCATTTGGAATCTTAAAATAAGCTTGCATGGCTTTTTGGACTTGTTTTGCAAATATTTCCATGCATAGGGGTATATATCGTAACTTTCTAAAATTTATAACTAAAGGGGCTGAAAATGTTATTATTCTAAAGTTATAACTATAAGGACCTATTTTGCCAAGTTTCAAAGTTAAAGGTTTAAATTATATATACTTTATATATAAAGGACTAAAGTTGTAAAAGTTTATAAACCAAGGGTATATATTGCCAATTTTGCAAACTTAAAAATATAAAATATAATATTTTTATATAAATTATAAAAATATATATTAATATTATAAAACTCGATTTTATTAAAACCCGACACATTTATCGTTATTAATCATAAATCGACGCATTATTTCGTTATATATTTAACATAATTTATCATCAACTAACTTTTGAAGAAACTTAAAATCTTATCGTATCACGTTACTAGGGAATTTCATATGAAGGGTTTCATTTGAGTTTTCGTTTTGACGAGTTTACTGGGTTTATGATTTAAAGTTCCCTGGCTCCTCAAACGATACTACATGGCCTCTGGATTATGATAGTCCGAACATTGATACAATAATCCATAAATTAATCAATCAAAGATATACATTAAACTTTTTGAAGTTTTGAAACATAATCAATCAAACTAAGACTTGACATATTACCCAAGTTGTGTGATGAAGCCGTTACTTTCATTTGATAGACTTTTACCATCAATCAGATTTCCCTATACTGTTGAGGTGAGTTCAAAATCTTCTATTTTATAAACCCGTGAGGGGGATACATGCTATAAACTATGAATACATGTATTTTCTAAATGTATGCTATCCTGATATATTATTCTGTTGTCTAAGTCCCTTTATGCCAAAAGACCCCCACCATCATGGACCATTAATCACTTGCGGGTGAACGTGAATATTGTAAATAGGCTTATTGGGATTGACGAATTCTGTTTGTGTTAGCCGGATAGGTAACCAAACGCACTATATTTGAAACTAATAGGTATATGACAATTACCTACACGGGGGCCATTATCTTTATATATATCATTATTGATATATACACTGATGAGTTTGAGTGCCATGAGCTTAGACACAATAATAGTGTTTTCTATAATAATTGTACTCATTGCAATTATTACACTTATTGGTGTATAACAACGTAACCCACTCTTATGATGACTTGTATTCACACTATTTATTATAAACATATGAATTTCACTCAATTGTGTTGACCTTTTTAGCATGTTTATCTCAGGTAACTGAACATCTTATGGCACGGAGTGGGACGGACTTGAAGATGGCTAAACTGTTATCATTCAAACTTTATGTTTTCATGTAGATTTTTGGGACCTATGTTTGTAAAAACTCTAATGAAATAATGAATGATAACTTATCTTTTAAAAACGTCTCTTTCGAGTCGTTTTCTATGATTATGACTGTTGTAATATGAAATAATACCCCAGATTAGCTTCCGCTGCTATATGTCAAAAATGGGGGTGTTATATGCGCCGAGAGTCAGGTGTGCCACTAATGCTTTAAAGATGAGACCAGCCACATGCATCGTCCTTCCAAGTACAACAAGTTTAAAAAGGAGACACAAAAATCAGTATTATAAAGTAATGGACCCCCCTCAGGACAACCCTTGACTCAGTTAGATCAAAAGACCACTCCCTCGCTCGTACCGGTTATGTTTGTATGTTCATCATATATATGCAGCCAATTGAAGATTAATTAATCACAAAAAAATAGGAGCCATGACCAACATTATTGTTACAAGCATCTTGATAAGGACATGAAGTGAAGGGCCAGCTGTGTCTTTAAATGGGTCGCCTACACTGTTATATTAGAGAAATATATATAAGGATAAGGGAACAAGAAGCCAGATAGATTGAACAATCAAAAATATTGCTACACTCACGTGTCACTAGTAATTGCAGCTTTATGGCTGTCACTTCCTTTGCCTCCAAGAACCCCTGTCTCAATGTATTTCTTAGCATTGTCCCAAGCACCACTAACAGTGTTGAGAAAAAGAGCCACGAGTATACCAGAAACTGTGGCAAACATCAGCATGGCGGCTACCACCTTAGCCTCGAGTAAAGGATGTCCTATATAGTAACCCAGAAACCAAAAAAGAATGCTTGTTTCAAAGTGCAACATACAAAAATGTTCTCATACTCCGTGTAGTGACGTAGTGTGAAGTTAAAATGAGCATCTGCATTTTGTAATTACATGCATAATATGTAGAACATACCAATAAATATAGGTGATAAGACCGCTAAGGCTCCAGGCTTTATCATCTCCCTCAAAGATGCAGAGGCGACAATCACAACACATCTTCCGTAATCTGGTTTCTCCTTGTAGTCCTATGATAAATATAAAAGAAAATCTTCATATATGACACTAACAAAGCTAAGTCATAACCGCGAAGAAATATATTGATAAATCAGGGATTATTTATAGCTATCAGACATCAAATGGATTCACTTGTCAATATAAGAAACTTCAGGTATCCGAACATTGATACAATAATCCATAAATTAATCAATCAAAGATATACGTTAAACTTTTTGAAGTTTTGAAACATAATCAATCAAAACTAAGATTGACAATAGTTACCCAAGTTGGTGATGAAGCCGATACTTCATTTGTTAGACTTTTTACCATCAATAAGATTTTCCCTATAATGTTGAGTGAGTTCTAAATCTTCTATTTTTAAACACGTGAGGGGGATAATGCTTTAAAACTATGAATACATTTATTTTCATAAAATGTATGCTATCCTGATATGTTATTCTGTTGTCTAAGTCCTTTCTGCCCAAAAGACCCCCACATCAGTGGACCATTAATCACTTTTAAAAAATTGGTGAACGTGTATATTTGTTAAAAAAAATTTAGAGGGGGGGCTGATTGGGATTGACGAGATTCTGTGTGTGTTAGCCGGATAGGTAAACTAACGCCATCTTGATTTGAACTAATAGGTAAATGACAATTACCCTACATGGGGGACCATTATCTTTATATATATCATTATTGATATATACACTGATGAGTTTGAGTGCCATGAGCTTAGACACAATAATAGTGTTTTCTATAATAATTGTACTCATTGCAATTTATTACACTTTATGGTGTATAACAACGTAACCCACTTTTTGATGACTGTTATTCACACTATTTATATAAACATTTGATTTCACTCAATTGTGTTGACCTTTTTAGCATGTTTATCTCAGGTAACTGAACATCTTATGGCACGGAGTGGGACGGACTTGAAGATGGCTAAACTGTTATCATTCAAACTTTATGTTTTCATGTAGATTTTTGGCAACCTGTTCGTAAAAACTCTATGAAATAATGAATGATACTTATCTTTTAAAACGTCTCTGTTCGAGCGTTTTTCTGATTATGACTGTTGTATATGAAATAATACCCAGATTAGCTTCCGCTGCTATTGTCAAAATGGGGGTGTCTATGCGCGAGAGTCAGGTGTGCACTAATGATTATAAGACGTGGACTCAGCCACATGCATCGTCCTTCCAAGTACAACAAGTTTAAAAAGGAGACACAAAAATCAGTATTATAAAGTAATGGACCCCCCTCAGGATAACCCTTGACTCGGTTAGATCAAAAGACCATTCCCTCGCTCGTACCGGTTGTGTTTGTATGTTTATCATATATATGCAGCCAATTGAAGATTAATTGATCACAAAAAAATAGGAGCCATGACCAACATTATTGTTACAAGCATCTTGATAAGGACATGAAGTGAAGGGCCAGCTGTGTCTTTAAATGGGTCGCCTACACTGTTATATTAGAGAAATATATATAAGGATCACGTGTGCCACGTATTGAGAATATCCCATTGATAATACTATGAGATCAAACGAATGAATAACCAGAGGAAATAATATGAAGCCAGATGGATCTGCATGTAAGAATGAAAATGGCTACCTTTAGGTCATATTCACAGGGATTTAGTGAGACATAAAATTGTAGAAAACCAAATGCCTACCTTCAATTTTGCAGCGATGAGCCATGGTTCCTCCTAGTATCATAGCACTTATTATCTCTGCAGCAGTGCTCTTAAACAGATCAGCTCTACGAGCTGCACAATCACCAACATTATCTTCGACCTTGTATAACAAAATCACCAGATTAGCTATTAGTAATATAAACAACAACAATAATAACTGCACTCAAGATCAAAGAGAATGAATACCAAAATATACAAGCATGCAGGTTATAGGTTAAGCAAAAGATGGAGCACATAGTAATTTAGTCAACATAAAAATATACAACAACGACAACAACTTACCCAATCCCACCGAAGCGGGGTATGAGGGATGTGGAATGTAGATAGATCTTACCCCTACCCTAGGATAAAACCGAAAGTGGGGAGACTGCTTCCGAGGGGAAAGTGTATGTGTGTGGGTGGATGTGCTCAGATATATGTGCATGTGTGATTGTGTGAAAATAACAAGGATAAGGAATCTATTTATTCGTAAGACGTATACAAAGCTATAGACAAAAATACCATCATAAGATCTTATAAGAATAAAAACATAAAAGCATACGTCGCATTGAAACACAGTATATAGAATATAGTAAAGGCATAAGAGACAAAGGGAAACATAAGCATAACAACATAAACCCATAAACGCAAACGATCATGGGCACATAAAAGTATAAACGCTTGCATAGAAAAAGAGCCTATGGACAAACATAATTCCATGACCTAAGAGTGCAGCGAAGTTCTAAGATGGAAAACGCTATGGGGATCTATACCTAAGGCAAAGCAAAAATGAACATGAGAGGCAACTTTTCGCCTAAAAGCCTAAGGGAACTAGCTTTGGAACTCTATACCTAAACCACAAGTACCAATGCTACAAAGAGTCGTCTATAAAGCCTAAAAGCAATAACTACCTCATAACCGCAAACAACCAAATCCTTCTAACCGCCTATTCTTATTCTATGTCTCCATGCGTCCCTATCAGAGGTCATGTCCTCAGACGAGATAAACCTAAGTATTGGTCTACCCCTTGTCCTCAAGCCATCAACTACCAAAGCTTTGACTCTTATATATGGCATTGTTTGTGGTCTCTTCCTGATGTCCAAACCATCTAAACCGCCCTTCCCTCATCTTGTAGATTATAGTCGACACAAGAATATATGGTAGAAAATTAAACTCATGCCAGGGAAGGTTTAAAGAGCTCTAAAAAATACATAACTATGAAAATAAAACTAAACTGTCTTATTTCCTATAAAAGCTCCTGTAGACATATCAACGAGACATATGCACTAAAAAACTAACAGAAAAACAATGAAGTAGAACTACCAAGAAGTCTCCTTGAACAATAACTTTATAGGACATTAACACAACACTTTCAATGTCACACAATGATCAACATAGACTTACAACCAATTACTAAGATGTAATCAATCCGCCTTATAACTCCTTGCATTTATAATAATATTATGTCTTTTAATAACTAGCATATCGAAGAGCCTAACAGCAGTTCACCTATAATTCCATGTCTCATAGAGACGACTGCAGCATCAAACCGACTCAAAGTTAACACGTGCACATAAGTAATGCACGTTAATGAAAATTTGTTTAGAAGTTAATATGTTTTTTACTTTGTAAGGTATTAAGAAGAACATCAACATCCCTTACAGTCGTTCTTAATCTTTTAAAGACTGCCACATTTAGGGCCTAGAATTAGTGTAGAAATATATTAGGCATTGCAACAATCAGCTCCATTTAATAAAGAAGGCTCTTAATAGTAAACACTAAAATTTGGAAAGTTGGATTTATAAGTTTTTTATGCATGAATAAGCAAGAACAAAAACATATAAGAGGATGTATACCAGATCAGCAATGACAGCCGGATTGCGAGGATCATCTTCGGGTATTCCCTGCTCTACTTTTCCAACAAGATCAGCACCAACATTAGCAGCTTTGGTGTATATTCCACCACCCAGCTGAGCAAAAAGAGCTACGAATGATGCTCCAAAATAGTACCCCACAAGAAAAAGAGGCACTGATACATACATTACAAAGGAAAAGAAGAAGAAGAAATGGGTTTCTCCAGACACAATCGAAATTAATTAATTGTAATGACTAAACTGAATCCTCAGTTTAGTGATTACAACAAAAGAAACTACAAATGAATCTAACTACCAAGGTGATCACGAGGCGATCCATGAGGCACAAACGATGTATTTTCTCTAGACACAATCGAAACATCGATGGCTTCACTCGGCCTTTCCTCGAACATAAATCCTCCATGAACTAACTAGCGATGATATCTATGAGCTTGAACTCTAGCCTCAAAGAGATCCTTCTTAAGACGCTCGTTATCCCAACGAATAAACGTGTTACTCAACTTCGCTTCCTCGAGGTCTCTTTTGAGTTTCCTACACTTAACATGATCTTCAGCATCACCCATCGCTTTCACATGATCTTCAAGTACAGTCATCCTTCGTTCCAATCCATTACTAGGTTGCGAAGACGATGCACCTCCAACATAAACTACACTCACAGATCCACGCATACGAGACGGTCTTTGGAAAGCAGGACCATGAGTAGGAACAACCTCATCCTCAGACTCAGATTTAGAAATAGGTGGCGGTAGGTTAAGCGAGTCCGCTCCATTATAAGGAAACATCCATTCCGGCCCATCCACTTCCTCATCATCATCCTCAATGTCCACATTCGCTTCCATTTCCTCTTCGCTTAGCTCTTCTTCGAACTCTTCTTCATCATCAATAGGATCGTGCATAACCGGCACTCCAATCCCGAGAAAGTTTTCCATGATAATCTATAACCAACGTAATTATATACCAATAATTATACCGAGTCATCATATAAATCAAAATTTATATATAAGACCCAAACAACATATGTACTTCACTATAGTACGACAATCAATGATAATTTGCTTTATCACGTAAATAAACGATGACGCTTAATACCAAGCATACCCATCAACGTATATCGGATATATCTCAAAATATAATAATACCCCTTATATACCACATAACAATTTACGTATACAACACATGTATAAATATGAACCTATGCATACAAAACATGCATAAATATAAAAACACACGACGACTTATGCATACAACACATGCATAAATACTCATACTAAAATCTAAGGAGAAAAACTAAACATATAAGAAGGGTTTCTTCATGTAACCATTCGGCAATGAGGAATCGTGGCGTGCGTGTAGAAGTGTTATAATTCGGGTTTCCCAAAACGACTGAGTTCCTTATAACCCAAAACTTCTCAAAATAACACTGGTATCAAAACAATTTCAAACCAAGTTTTGAAAAAGACTTAGTTTTCCACAACCTTTGACTTTACGGTACAAAGTGTACTGTGTTCACTGATCATAAAAGTCTTCAACATATCCATGATCAGAAAGAGTTGAACATGAGACAACGCCGTTGGCTAAAATTGCTTGCAGATTACGATTGTGAAATTCGCTACCATCCTGGAAAGGTAAATGTTGTAGCAGATGCCTTAAGCCGGAAGGAAAGAATCAAACCACTTCGAGTTAAATCATTAGTTATGACCATTTATCCAAACTTACCCTCACAAATTCTTAAAGCTCAAACTGAAGCTCTCAAAGAAGAAAACATCAAGGCTGAAAACTTACGAGGAATGGATAAAGCATTTGAAATACATCTTGATGGAACTCATTATATTAAGAACCGAAGATGGTTGCCACTCTTTGGTAATCTAAGAGACTTGATCATGCATGAGTCCTATAAATCAAAATATTTCATTCACCCAGGTTCTGACAAGATGTATCAGGTTCTTAAGAAACTCTATT
Organism: Tanacetum coccineum; assembly: GCA_026074375.1. Classification (NCBI taxonomy): domain Eukaryota; kingdom Viridiplantae; phylum Streptophyta; class Magnoliopsida; order Asterales; family Asteraceae; genus Tanacetum; species Tanacetum coccineum. Next base: position 35,155 of record BQNB010039105.1, on the reverse strand, counting down.
GGTGGCCTAACATGAAGGCAATCATCGCTGAATATGTTGGCAAATGTTTAACATGTTCTAGAGTTAAGGCTGAATGTCAGAAGCCATCTGGCTTACTGGTACAACCAGAGATTCTTATGTGGAAGTGGGAGAGAATCACAATGGATTTCATCACAAAACTGCCCAAAACATCAAACAGACATGACACAATCTGGGTCATTATCAATCGCCTTACCAAATCTGCACATTTCATCCTTACCCAAGAGATAGATAGTATGGAAACTCGTACAAGGGTATACATCAAAGAAATAGTCTCCTGGCATAGAGTGCCAATATCTATCATTTCGGATCGTGACAGTCATTTCGCATCCAGATTCTGGCAATCATTACAAAGTGCTTTAGGTACTCAATTAGACATGAGCACAACATATCATCCCTAAACTGATGGGCAAAATGAAAGAACCATCCAAACACTCGAAGACATGCTTCGATCCTATGTTATAGATTTTGGAAAAGGATGGGAAAGACACTTACCATTGGTAGAATTCTCATACAATAACAGTTACCATGCCAGTATCAAGGAAACACCATTCGAGGCACTTTATGGCCGAAAGTCCGGATCACCTGTTTGTTAGGCCGAAGTAGGAGATGTTCAACTTACAGGACCAAAAATAATCCATGAAACCATGGAAAAGATATTGCAAATTCGACAACGCTTGCAAGCTGTAAGAGACCGGCAAAGAAGTTACGCCAATATAAGACGAAAGCCTTTAGAATTTCAAGTTGGAGATCGTGTTATGTTGAAAGTATCACCTCGTAAAGGTGTCATCCGATTTGGAAAGCGAGGAAAGCTTAACCCCCAGTACATTGGACAATTCAAAATCCTTGAACGGATTGGCCCAGTGGCATACAAACTAGAGCTTCCTGAAGAGCTCATTAATGTTTATAGTACTTTCCACATTTCTAATCTAAAGAAATGCTTATCTGACGAATCCCTTGTCATTCTAATGAAAGAGCTTCGACTTGATGACAAACTCAACTTTGTAGAAGAACCAGTGGAGATTATGGATCAAGAAGTCATGCAACTGAAACAAAGTCGTATTCCTATAATCAAAGTAAGATGGAACTCTAAAAGAGGACCAGAATTTACATGGGAACGCGAAGATTAAATTCGTGCAAAGTATCCACATCTATTTTTCAAACACCACTCCGGCATCCAACTAAATCTCGAGACGAGATTCCTTTTAAGGGAGGGTGACTATAACAACCCGTAATTTTCATCAATGCAATTATCAATCTATTAAATTAGATGCACTGTAATATCCATCCATTATATTTATATATTTATATATATATATCACCTTTTTACAGGGAAATTTTTGCTTTATCTTATTATGCAGCTTAACTTGCATCTCTAAAGTAAACGAGCTCACGCAACCTCTATCAATGCCATCTTTATCTATGTTTACATTATGTAAACATCCTAATATATCAAGTCTATATCTTAATATCATTTCACCAAGTACATTATCCATTTAATGTACTTTTCAAAACGTTATTTAAAAAACAAGCATTAAACGTTAACGTTTATATCAAAACCCTAATTATATGTAATGTATACATATAAAATGAATGTACAAGCCTTTAAAGCATGTGTACAAGTATCAATACACAACATTTGAATATCTTTTCCCTCCTAAATAAAGTTACAACACATTAAAGCTTAATGTATAAGTCAATAATGCAAGAAAGTTAAATTAGGTCATTTTACCTCCTAAATCACTTTGGTTTCTGACTACCACTTTAGTACAAGGTACAAGAACTTAATGCATGACTTTTAAACCTTAAACCTAAACCTTAATTCATCCTAAACCCTAATCTAAAACCTTTTTTTTAGAACGGAAATTGTGGCTACATGGCCCCTAGCCCAGAAGGCGTAGCGAGCCCACACAACCAGGTTAGGTCCAGCCCAGAAGGCAATGGTACCCTTCCCTTTACGCATGCGTGAAGGAAACCCCTATCGCCCTAGGCAAGACTCGAACTTGAGACCTTTCCTAGGAGGGTAAAACCTCCCCCAAAGCTCCTTAGGAGACCTCAGGTAGCCAACTGAGCTAAGCTCAGTTGGTTCCCTAATCTAAAACCTTAAACCCTAAAAATAAAACCCTAAACCCTAATTTCACTTTTAATCAAAAACTAAACCGTAAACCTAAAACTATGTCCTAAACCTTAATCCTAATCCCTAATCTCATTCCTAAAACTAATCCTAAACCTTAATCTACCCTTAATCCTAACCCTAATCTACATTTTAAAACCCTAAACTCTAACCCAAAATGAACCAAACCCGACACCCCTTTTTATGTCATTTTTACCCATTTAAACCTAATCACCCATCCTATTACCTCCATGACCTTACCCTTATGTCACCAAGAAGCCTAGCAACCACCTCCATCACCTCCTTGCTAAAATACTCGGCCTCTAAGTTGCTACATCACCACCTTGTCACCATTGTTAGCCGTGACCTCCAAACACCCCCAAAACCTCTCCACCTTGCAAAGCTACACTCCCTAGCCCACAATACTCATCTCTAGGACTTATTAGTCATCATACTACAGATCCTAACCCTTAATCCCTAAGAAAACTTGGGCACCAAGGGTTTTCAACCCTATAAATAGCCGAATTCCACATCCCTTTCAAATCACACATCAAAAACTCATATACTCATCAATGGAGTTTTAACTCAGATCAAGGAAGGTCAAGATAAGTCCCTAAGCTCAGAATAGAAGCCAAGAAGCAAGAAAAACGAAGCCTTGAAGTCGTTACTAGGCGTACGAACCCGAAAACCCTATTTTGACCCATTTTAGCTCAAGTAAGCCTAAGATCTTGTTCCATAAGCTTATATTCTGTAATATAATGTTCATAATACTCTTAATATCATATATGAACTCTTGTTTGAAGCTTTGAATCCTCAAACCCATGTGTTTTTTGATTAAAACCCTAAAAACGGCCCGTTTTGATTTTCTGGCTAACAAATCTTTTTTCTAAACTTTTGTTACGTTAGAACATTTTATTTTAGCTTATTCTAATAAGCTATAACCTGAAAATATCATTTGGAATCTTAAAATAAGCTTTCATGGCTTTTTGGACTTGTTTTGCAAATATTTTCATGCATAGGGGTATATATGGTAACTTTCTAAAATTTATAACTAAAGGGGCTGAAAATGTCATTATTCTAAATTTATAACTATAAGGACCTATTTTGCCAAGTTTCAAAGTTAAAGGTTTAAATTATATATATATATATATATAAAGGACTAAAATTGTAAAAGTTTATAAACCAAGGGTATATATTGACAATTTTGCAAACTTAAAAATATAAAATATAATAATTTTATATAAATTAATAAAATCTATCAAAAAGTAATATCAATATTATAAACTCGATTATGTAAAACCAGACACAGTTGGTCAGTATTTTTGTTTAAATCAACGATCGACGCATTTTTCAATCAATTAAGATATATCATTAACATAACTTATCATCGACTAGCTTTTGAAGAAACTTAAAATCTTATCGTATCACGTTACTAGGGAGCTTCATATAAGGGATTTCATTTGGGTATACGCTTTGACGAGTTTGCTGGATTTACGATTTAAAGTGTCCTGGCTCCTCAAACGTTTACTACATGACCTCTGAATTATGATGGCCCGAGCAGTGATACAATATTTCCATAATAAATCCAATCAAAGTGATATTTCGTTATGACATAAAACATATCCAATCAAACTAAGACTTGACATATTACCGAGGTTGTGTGACGAAGCCGTTACTTTCATTTCATATACTTTTACCATCAATCAGATTTCCTTGTACTATTAAGGTGAGTTCATAGCCTCGCATTCAATCTTTTAAATGTTTCATAAACCTGCGAGGGGGATACATGCTATAAACCATAAATGCAAGTATTTTTCTGTATGCTATCCTGATACATTATTGCCTAAGTCCATACTTTTCCCATTAAGTCTATAGAAACTAGAAGGGGGGGTTAAATAGTTTTACCGATTAATTAGCATTTTAAAATTTTGCTTATGAAATAGTTTGATTCGAGTTGTATGTTAATCAACCAACAATATGAATCACAGCAAAACTATCTAACAATGCAAGTGATAAGTAAAGAGGTAAGGAAAGAAACGATCAAACCAAGACACCGAGATTTATAGTGGTTCGGCAACGAAGCACCTCTTCGTTCCTACTCCACTCCCCGAGTACTCCACTCGATATTTCACTATATCAACAAGCTCCCTTTAGGCGGAGAAAACCGTTTACACGTCGCTTACTTACTTTTCTGACACTAAGCTAGATGTCGAGTCCTAATCTTAGCTAGAACCAATCTAAGACTTCACTAAGTCTTCACACACTCACAAGATATACACTCTTAGATTGACACACAATCCAAATCACACCAATATACAATATACACACTTGGATCTACACGCGATCCAATTTATACAACGACACAAAACAAATGTAATGAATGTTTGTGATCTTGAAGAAGAAAAGAGAGAGAGATCACTTGATAACAATTCGTATGTAGAAGAATACGATTGTTCTTCTCTTGCACTTGATTAGAAGGTAAAGAAGGGAGGAAGAAAGAATTAATCACTTGAAACAAAATCAAGGAATGTTAGTGATCAAGATATGTGTTTTAGAAAGAAAGGAAGAAGAGAGAAAACTAGATCTGATAGAATTTTTGGCAAGAGGAAGTCTGTTTTTGAAATGGGGTGGCCCAGTATTTATAGGGGACAAAAAATGACCGTTGCTGGCGGCGGTCCCGGCGGTCCCTTATATATAAGGGGGCCGCCGACCCTATAAGGGGGTCGCCGCTAGACTCCGCTCCATTTTTTGTCCTTTTGTGGTGAAGGTTGTATCTGTTATGGAACCTTCCATTTTGGGGGGAAATTTGAAATTCAAATTTTATGTTTTTAATAAAACATTTCTTTTAATGAATAAATAATTTGTTTTTATATTTTTATAAAAACATTTTTGTGGAAGTATAAGATTTAAGAAAAAATATTTTCTTGATCACTAATCATGTTTAATGATTTGTTTATCCATACCTTAAGTGATTAATCCTAGAAATAGAATTTTATGATTAGTAATTTATAAACGTTTAATTTTATCATAAACGTTTTCACATTTTGTTATTATCAAAACATTGAGAGGTCGAAAAATATAAATAACGTTTTTGGACATTATTTGTATTAACAATCTCCCCCTTTTTGATGATGACAAAATATAAACTCATTTAGTATAAAATTTGAAGGTTTATAAATTATTAATGAGTTTAATTCTACTTCTCCCCCTTTTGTCGAATCCAAGACTCCCCCTTGATGTAAGCTCCCCTTTGTTTGGGGCACCAAGGTATCGATCTTATGATAATTTGTTTGCTACAAAACAAGATTAGAGGTACAAGTGCAAACAAGCATAGCATGACAAATATCTTAAGGATTCAATCCACACATTTTGAAGCATAAATAAAGTTCATTGAAATGCATAGATAAGTCATATATGGTCACAAGGACTATATATGAGAATACAAGCATACAAAAAAAATACATCACAAAATAAACATAACCTAACATAAGATAATTAGAGCATAGGTGAACATGAACTAAAGCATTAATCCTAGAAGATTCATGATTCATAGACATGACTTTTAACCAAAATGTCTTTCTACTACCCATTATTTAACCATTTTAGAAAGGGTCTATGGTGAAGGTGGAAAATGGGTTGAAAAGGCGGTGGTTATAAGGTACTCGAGATGAGCAAACATAATGTTCATTTCAGCTCGAAGATTCAAGTGAAGGTTACTGTTATGGAAACAACAAACATAAGTTGATCCATGATAGTCATGAAAGTTGTAGTAAAGTGGATGTCCCATGATAGGAGGTTGAGGTGATGGTGGACTTGAGGGATTTTCAAGAGGTGTGATTGGTGATAGTGAGAGGGTGATATCCAATGAAGGGATGCTTTGGAGAGGTTGAGGATTAGATGTCCTTGGAGGAACATCCATTAGGTTTTGTAGAAAAGGATTTTGAGTTTGAGGAGAGGTTGGTTCATTTGTAGGAGTTGGTGATATTTGTAGCTTAGATTGAAAGGAGGATGAAGTGTTTTCATGACTTGAGGTGGTTTCTTTTGTTGATGTGGTTTTTGATGGTGCATTAGGAGCACTTGGAGAAGAAGAAGTGGTGGTAGGAGAAGGTGTAGTGGTCACTTCTTCATCACTAGAGATGTTGACAAATAATTGTCTAGGAGGGATTATGGTGAGTTTGATTTTCTTGAAAGGATTAGATGAGGAGGCATTGGTGGAATTCATGGTAGAGTGAAGTGAATAAGATGAATGAGGTGATGAAAATTGTTCATAATTTAAAGTGGAAGAGATAGGTTGAAGTAGTAAAGCATGGGGTTTGAGTATTAGGATTCCAAAATTTTTATCAAAAAGGAGAAAGCAGCTAAGGCCTAGATAGGGATAGTGGTCAACTTGCACAAAATTTAGAAGCATCAGCAAAAATCCCATGACTCCTGGTGGACGGTCCCTTAATTACACAACGGTCCCTTATATATAAGGGGGTCGCCCAGTGTTTTAAGGGGGCAGTTTTTCTGGAGATTGGGCAAATATTTTTTTCCTATCAGACAAATTTCTAAATGCTTAGATAACACATACATTTCGAACAAATTTAATCAAGCCAAATTTATAATGAATCAATCTATCAAAAACCAACATATCCTAAGCTAAATCAAGACATGTATAGTAGGCATAGTAGCGTCACATATTCATAGACATGCAGAGTGTCATAAAAATGACTAAGAGTGTCACATCAAGAATATCACTTCAAACAAGATGTTAGTCTCAGATGATGAAATTGAAACCGATCCTTCCTGCACGTGCAAGCAAATGCCCGTGCCAACCAATCCTACCAAGTAGACAAAATTCAAATTGTCTAAGCATAGTAATTTAGTAAGTAATATATATAATAATGTCTTAAAGCAATTCCCTCATATCTCACTTCTTCATGTTCCTCCACAACCTTCTGAGACTCTTTCCGATTGACCTTACTCCACCACGGTTCTCATCTCGTAATTGGACTTGACGGTTGATGATTTCGGTTTGCGGGTGTAAAATGGTTCAAGGTGAGGTTCAATGTTAGAGTGGATTTTGAAAAACTTAAGGAACTTGATCGATTATGGATATTCTACATTAACGAATATGGGGACAGTGAGTGCTTGCACACGAGGTCCCTTCGTCATTCCATAGTCATCATCCATCGTTTGAGAATCGGATGAGCGCGATCGGTTGATCGAAGGCAGAAAAAGAAGAAGTGAATGACGACTCTTCTCATGCCACGATCTTTCTTGTTTCTCGCTAGTAGTTGAGCGGCAAAGACGAGTCTCCATGACATAATCACTAGCAAGACATAGTGCCCTGCGTTATTTACGCTCGAGGGATAATTCATTCTTATGATGAATGTATAGCCATACCCTTCGGGACCAGCTTCGTGAGTATGTGTCAGGAAGGCCTGTCAAGTTGCAAACAAGCGGGTTAGTAGCATACCATAGGGTAGAAGTAACCTAGCTTGCTTAGTTACCCTCTCCATTTATTTCGCCATGTAGTAGGCAAGATTGAATTTTTCAGAGTGTACAGCATAATAAAGCATAAAACAAAGACATGCGGGAACATGATCCCGATTACCCCCCAGACAGAAGACCATTATTCCCGAATAATTTCACCTTCCCAAAGGTTTCAAGCGGTTCACTTCACGAGTTAGAACTGACATATTCAAGAACATCAATCCTTCCTCATGACGATGCTCTAATGCCATCACGATCGAATCAGACAGATGAGATGATGTCCTCAACGGGAGGAAGGTTGGTTTGATATGGACCATCCGTAGGAATACCATATATCAACTCATCAACTCCCCATCTATCAGAAAAGACACACGCTCCTTCACAGGGAACGCCAAGAATTTAAGCGAAATTCTTAAGAGAGTAAAAAAAGAGTTGATTTTGAATGACAAATTCGATAAACATTTCACCTTCGTCAGAATAACTCAACTGATACTGACTATAAAACTCAAGAATAAAGCGAGGACACACTTGTTCATTGATTTCAAGAAGACATTCAAACTCGATAAACTCAAACAAAGACCGAACATAGTTTAGATCCGTAAAGTTATCAAAAACCACCCGACCCTCGTGAATACAACGTTGTTCAAGGTTTCGTAGTTTTTCTCTTATTGGAGTACGAAATTGATGTGAAATTATAGGGATATAGTCTCTAGTATTTTTGTAGTCTTTAGATGATTTTCGAGGCATTGTCACCTAAGGTAAATTTAACAAGATCATATATTAATCACTTATACTTATTTTCATGTTTTGAGTTTGTGCCTAGTGTGTGCCTATATGCAACAAATGTGGAGTATTGATTAACTCGACCTAAATATAAAATCCTAAGAGTTAACCCAAACGATCCTAAGTTTGATTTTGCTCATCCAAACAATTCGAAAAATACATATGAATTATGTATCTCGAAATTTGTTCATGAGATCATTATGCATGTGTTTAAAAACGTTTTTAGATTGTATTAACAATGCAAAACAACAATTTTATTGTGTTCCTAACGTGAGTGATTTTGCAAAATGAAATTGGGGTTTTGGTTCAAAAATAATTTTTTGACAAACCTTATCAATGTATGCAAATCCTATATCTATGGGAAGCATATTAGTTATACATTGTATCCTAGTGGTTTCAATTGAACAAATTCGAAAGAAAAATGAAAAATACCCAATTTCAATTTTTGGTGTTCATCATGAACCCTAAACTCAAAATGAAAGAAATAGTTGAAATGACTTACAATTGATGATCTTAGAGATGTTATGGATGATTATTGGTGTTGATTTGATCTTGAATTTAAGTTTTAATGGTTGATTTTGAAGTTTTGGTGGATTTGGGGTTGTGTTCGTCGCACCTGCAGGTAAGGGGGTGTTTGTTTTTGTGTTTTGAAAATTTTTGTTTAAGGTGTACATATTCACTTCTGTTCTGACGGCGGTCCCATATCTCTTGGCGGTCCCCAATATATTAGGGGGCCGCCTATATGGGGGCCGCCCTTAGGCATTGATTTTTGACTTTGTTTTTGACACAAATTTGACTAGAATGAGTGACAATTCAATTTGCATTTCGCAACTTAAACATGTTTAAAGTACTTCGGATGAAGTATTTAAGTTGTCACGACACGGAATGGAACACGGACTAGAATTGAGACAGAAGAAAGAGATGCGTACTCAATATGATTTATGGAATGTGTTCCATCATTCCTAAACCAAGACGTAGATAGTTAAACGATTCACGTTTAAGAGGTTTAGTGAGAATGTCGGCAATGTTGTCGACGGACGGTACTTTTTCGATAGATATATGTCCTTTTTGGACATTATCACGGAGGAAGTGGTGACGAATTTCGATGTGTTTGGTACGAGAATGTTGCACCGGGTTTTTGCTAAGGTCAATCGCGCCTTTGTTGTCGCACATGATGGGAACGTCGTCGAGTCGTACGTCGTAGTCGATTAGAGCTTGTTTCATCCATAGTGCTTGTTGACATGCCTTTTCGGCGCTTACGTATTCGGCTTCGTGATATATCTACAAGTAGTACACACTTATAGTACTACTAAGTCTAATGAAAATATTTTCTACAGAGTAACTTATATGCTACCAGTAGTAATGGACTGCAGTATCTACAGTAGAAACTATAAAGACCTAAATGCATTTTTGTAAACTTAAAGTACTAATTATGTAATTATCAAAACTAAAGGGTTTACAGTGTAAATGTTTATATTTTATAAACCTAGGGACTAAAGTGTAATATCTAGAAGCTTAAGGGTATATTTGTGATCAAAAGTGAAATAATAAAACGCTTAAAGAATCGGTCGAATATTAATATATTCGGACATTAAACGGGTTTAATTTACGACTTAATAAATAAGTATATTTATTAAGAAAGTATATCCGTTTTCTCAAGAGCCATCAAACAATTTCAAATACATTAAACACATACACCACCACACAAGTGATAACAGTATATATAAACTAGCAAATTTATTGTAGTTTATACATTGAGTCTTTAGCCTAAACTTGTAGACTAAGACTGGCCGTATTTACTTAGGTATTTGACGGTGTGGTTCATACTTGGATATCTATTATCAATTTCTAGAGGACTATTCACTCAGGTGAGTTCATAGCCCCATGTTTTACAATTATTTAAATGATTTACATCCTTGGGGTGAGAACATGCTTTGTTTTACAAATTGGACGCAAGTGTACATTTTATACAATGATTACGTGTTTGCCTAAGTAGCGATAACCCACTGAGCCCTTTATCATGAACTATCAATTACTGGATTGTGAGCGCGAATGTTATAGATAGATCTATTTGGGATTGACAATCCCCGTTCGGGTGATTAGCTATCACTGGGAACGAACGTATACCATGTCGGATTTGGGATGTTTCGGGTTAGAACATCATTCACGGGCATTCATTGGCAATATATTGCATTCATACATGTCGAGCTTCAGTGTCATGAGCTTAGGAAAACGTGATCACTTTTTATGATGTTTGCATGTGTTGCTAATATCATACACTTGGAATCTTGCGGTTGTCTTCTATTGATTAAATAAAAACCTATGAATTCACCAACATTATGTTGACGTTTTAAGCATGTTTTTCAGGTCAATAAGGCATGAGGTGCGATGATACATTGGAAGTCAATAATTGAAGAGTCAACACTTAAGATTTGGGGTCTTATTACATTTTGGGAAAATTGTTATAAACCAGAATCTTTATTTATATTGTTGAACAATTTGAAGCCATGGGCTTATGTAACAACAAGTATTTTTGTTAATCACTGAATCTTTATTTTCAATGACACGTTTAGTAGTTGTTCTCAGAATCTTGTGCTATTGATCCATAAATGTAACGCCCTCGGATATTCAACACTTCGTTGCGTGCTCAGATTTGAGGGTGTTACAGATTGGTACCAGAGCCAAGGTTATAGAGAACCAAGTTAAAAGTTTTGTCTAGACTATAACCATTTTCAAACACTGTTTTCACAAATGGGATTTACGAGGACTAATGCAATACTTGTTTTACATCTAGCACATATATGCTTACATGACATGCATTGTTTTAGCATTAGTAGGGTACTAAGTGCTTACATGATTGATATACGTGTATATAAATGATATTACGTATATTACTATAAGATCTTTATTATTAAAGCTTACAGACCTATCATATCGATCCTTCCTATAAGTAATACTTATATAAGTTATTTTGTTTTTTGCAGTAATCATGTCTTCTGCGACATCTGTTGTTACCTACACTTCCGTCTACACCGACTCTGAGCCCGACAGAGCCTTCTAGGGAGCCGATGATGAGGTGGGTATTGAGGAGGCCATTCACGGGTCATCGTATTAAGATACGACGGACTCCCGATACAGCCAGTAACCCCACCATCACCAGATTACATACCAGGCCCATAGGACCCACAAACACCGCCAGTTCCTCAGGACGGAGGATATGAGCTGAGTTCCGGTGCAGCGGCGGGGAAGGGGAGCCATACCTCATGTTGAATTCAACTATGCTGAGTCACACCGGATATGTCTTACGGAGTTGGATCCTGTGGAGGATAGGATCCAGAGAAGTACGCGGATGCTTGAGCAGAGATGGTCAGGTTGATATCCTAATGGGTCGGTTGGAGATGATGGAGATGATGATGACGACGACTCATCTAGGGATGACGCTGATGGTGAGGATGAGGATGAAGAGGATGAGGACGAGGAGGAGGAGGAGGAGGAGCACTTAGCTCCGACTGACTCTACTACTGATATACCTGTTGATGAGCCTATTTTCCCACCTGAGGGAACAGAGCCTGTCATACCACCACCCCTCACTAACATTACTATTGAGGCTAGGATTACCGTCTGGCCCTAAACTTCCATATCCCTTCCACCAGAGGCAGAGGTTGAGAGACTTCTGACATGCTACTCCATCACCTTTCACTATCTCACTAAATCACCACCTTTTCAGAGGAGCGCCTTGCAGGGTGCATGGACCCACCTGGCACATTCACCCCTTTATACCATCATTTGGTGTCCAACCCTCCCCCACCCAATCTAGGACATCAGGGAGTTGCATCTACTCAGGCTCTCATTAATGCAGTTACTGCCGCATTACCATCACCACCACTACCACCACGACTACCATCTCTATACATACCACCACATGTTGACCGTAGGGATGACATTCCCGAGTCTGAGCAGCCTCCCCGCAAGAGGTTGTATTTGTCCACTCTAGGCTCCAGATACGAGGTCGGGGAGAGTTCCACTTCTAGACCTACGAGAGGTCAAAGGATAGATTATGGGTTTGTCAGCACAGTAGATACTGAAAAGAGGTGACAGGGGATTTGAGATGTCGGGTACGGGATTATGGAATATTGGGTAGTAGATCGGAGCAAAGTGCAATTCAAAGATAGCACATTTTGACCTATGGGGATGGGTCATATAGGGTACAGAGCTTTGCTGCGCTTCCTCCTATGAGCTGGATACACAGGACTTGTATGCTTTACGTAGAGATGCTCAGGTTGTAGGTCTCGTTATCATTAGCGCCTGTCGATATGGAACACAGCGGGTCAATCTACTTATAGTGAGATAGGAAGATCTCCAGGAGATAGTATGGATGGTGAAGGAGGGAGCCAATGCTTCCTGAGTGGTTGGGCTCACTCGATTGGATTGAGTCAGGCGATCTTCAGAGCTTTCAGGACCATCGTGATCATGTGTATGCACTACGAGACCATCTCCCAGCTCATCAGACACAGCTACAGTGCAGAGTAGTACTCTCATTCAGAACAACTCAGGTACATGAGACTCGTTTTTCAGATGCAGCAGGTTGAGTTTAGCAGCACTTCGGATTGAAGACTGACCATAGGCGTCAGGACTCCAGATGGTAGAGACTCTCGAGTCATTAGCGATATGAGGTTGCAATTTGCGGAGGGTGGCAGGTGAAGAGGGGCTGGGCAGAGCAGGGGAGGGCGAGGGGAGAGAGAGGGATGAGGGTGGCGAGTGAAGAGATGGGGGGGGGGGGAAGGGCGGGGGCGGATGAGAGGGGAGGGGGGGGGATGGGGGGAGCGGGTCGGAGAGGGGGGAGGTAGGGAGAGAAGGGAGAAGGGAGGGGGGGGGGCCGGCGAGAGGGGGGGCCGGGTAGGGGTGTGGCGGGAGATGAAGGCGCTGGGGAGAGAGGCGGGCGGAGGGGGAGAGAGGGGGGCGTTGGGGGGGGGGGGGGAGGCAGAGGGAGATGGGAGAGAGGTGGAGGGGGAGGGTGGCGAGAGAGGGCATGGAGGGGGAGAGAGGGTTGTGGGAGAGTAAGCTAAGGCGCCTTGGAGAGGGCGGGGGTGGGGGGGCGTGGGGGCGGAGACGGGGGGGGGGGGGAGGGGAAGAGGAGGGGCTGGAGGTGGGGTCTTGGGGGGGGGCGAGGGGTTGAGAAAGTGGGGGTGGGGCGTGAGAGAGAATGTTCAGGGGGGGGGGAGGGGCCGGGGGGGGGGAGGAGGGGGGAGGGCAGTGGGTCGGGGAGGGGGGGGGGGGCCGTGGCGTGGTGCGAGGGGGGGGGGGCGGTAGAGATGAGCGACATGCAGGCCGCGTTGTTAGCATTGCAAGAAGCAAGCAGAGGAGGTCGACCGCAGGACAGAGCTCAGGATTCAGATCACAAGATGCTTCTGGGGATGCTGACAGTCACATCTAGTGATTTATGTTATTTGTATCTTGCTAGGTCATTGTACAGGCATGTTAAGTATTAGGGGTTTTCCCCACTAGCATAGCCTTAGATCTTTTGTATTGTATCATGTGTACTCCGAACAATTTTCATGTTAAAATTTTCAAAGTTATCAATGAAATGGATGTGTTATTTTGTACTATATACCTCTCTTGTGTTGATTATCTCGTCTATACATTATTATATTTTGTCATATAACCTCATGTTTTGTCTTTTGTGATCTAGACGAATCATGGCACCTACGACCAGAAGAGGACCAAATACCCCTGTTAACAACACCAACCCCAAAACATGGACTCCAAAATCCATCAAGCAATGCTATGACCAAGCTCTTTTGCGAAACTCCACCAATGGAGATGGAAGCCACAGTTCGCCCGGGGGATAAGCCGAGAGGGAACGTGCAAATGCTAGCCGCCCTTGTTTTTCGCGACTTCATGAAGTGTTTAACCTTGAACTCAAGGGACTGAGCGGTGGGCAGGTTTTAAACTCGGTGGATGAAAAAAGATGGAGTCGGTTTTCAATATCAGTGGTTGTGCCAGTGAGAATCAAGTAAAGTTTGCCACCTGCACTCTGTTCGGTGCTGCTTTGACTTGGTGGAATGGTCAGATAAGAACCTTGCGGTCTGGGGCATATGCATATGACCTGGGACTGCTCAAGAAAAGATGACGGACAAGTATTGTCCGCAGGGTGAAATCAAGAAATTAGAAATCGAGCTGTGGAACCTAAAGGTCAAGGGAAACGATGTTCCAGCATACACTGAATGTTTCCAAGAGTTAACCCTATATGTACCAAGTTTGTTGCAATGAAAACCGAGATGGTGAAAGTCATCAGTGGGACTTCCTGACAATATTTATGGGAACGTCAAGTCTGCCAGACCTAAGACGTTGGATGAGACTATTGAGTTGGCCAATGACTTGATGGATCAGAAACTCCGAAACCTTACGCGGAAAAAGGCAATTGACAACAAGGGAAGGCTGGACCGATTTTTTTCGTCCGAGAAACAACCCATGGTCACCAGCAACAACCCTTTAAGAGGCAAAATGTAGCCAATGCCTACAATATGGGGACAGGCGAAAGGAAGCCTTATGGGGGATCTCTGCCTAAATGCACCAAGTGCCATCTTCACCACAATAGCCCGTGCACCCAGTGGTGCCACAAGTGCAACAAAATAGGGCACTTTGCTCGCGATTGCAGGAATACTGGTAACACAAATGTTGCTAATACTCAGAAGGGCAATGGGGCAGCCCCCAAAGGAAATGGGTTTTTTTGATGGTGTGGAGCATAGGTCATTTCAGAGAGATTATCCTCAGTGACAGATAAGATGAAGAAATGGGATATGCACCCCAAGGCTGGGTTTATGCGTTGGGATGCAGAAAAGAGGGGAAATGCCCAAGAAACCCTGATGCCAATAACGTCACGGGTACGTTCTCTTAATAACCACTATGATCTATTTATTTGACACTGGTGCCCGGATAGAAGCTTTAATCCATCTACATTTAGTTCTTTGTTTAAAACATCGCCCCAACTCACTATGAAAATTGTTCTGATGTCGAAATTAGCTGATGGGGAACTTAGTCAAGGATAGACATATTATACGAGGTTGCACTTTAAATTTCTTAGACCATCCATTCAACATAGATCTAATGCCCGTAGAACTGGGTAGTTTCGATGTCATTATCGGTATGGACTGGTTAAGAAGATGTCACGCCGTGATCGTGTGCGATGAGAAACTTGTTTAAATTCCCTACGGGAATGAAACTTTGACTTTTTGTGGCAACAAAAGTAGCAATGGGGAGAGAACCCGGTGAAGTATCTCATGTTCAAAAGCTCAAGAGTACATGGCCAAAGGATGCCAGGTCTTTTTAGCACAGATATCCACCAAGAAAGAGGAGGACAAGTCGGAAAGAAAACAAATAAAGGACGTACCAATCGTCTGAGATTTTCCTGAAGTATTTCCCAAGGATTTGCCAGGTCTTCCTCCGGCTCGACCAGTGGAATTCCAAATCGACTTAATTCCAGGAGTCGTACCCGTAGCTCGAGCACCGTATCGATTGGCTCCATCCGAAATGAAGGAATTATCAGAACAATTACAAGAACTTTCTGACAAGGGATTCATAAGGCCTAGTTCCTCACCGTGGGGAGCCCCGGTCTTATTTGTCAAAAAGAAGGATGGATCGTTCAGGATGTGCATCGACTACCGTGAGTTAAATAAACTGACAGTAAAGAATCGTTATCCACTCCCGAGGATCAACGATTTGTTTGATCAACTTTAAGGATCCAATATTGATTCGAAGATAGATCTGAGATCAGGATATCACCAGCTTAGAGTACGAGAACAAGACATTCCAAAGACGGTATTCTGAACTCGGTATGGTCATTACGAGTTCCAGGTTATGCCATTCGGACTGACAAACGCACCTGCGGTATTCATGGACCTCATGAACCGAGTGCGCAAGCCTTACTTGGATAAATTCGTAATTGTCTTCATCGATGACATACTTATTTATTCAAAGGACGAGAAAGAGCACAAAGAACATCTTAAGGCAATTTTGGAATTGCTTAAGAAGGAGCAATTGTATGCTAAGTTTTCAAAATGCGAGTTTTGGATCCCGAAGGTACAATTCCTCGGTCACGTCATTGATAGCAGAGGCATACATGTAGATCCAGCCAAGATAGAATCTATCAAAGATTGGGCATCTCCTAAGACACCAACAGAAATCCGCCAATTTTTAGGTCTTGCTGGTTACTATCGAAGGTTCATTGAAGGATTTTCGAAGATTGCTAAGGTCATATGACGCAAACTATCAGAAAGGAAATCAAAGTTCGACTGGGGAGAAAAGGAAGAGAACGCTTTTTAGTTAATAAAGCAGAAGTTGTGCAGTGCACCAATTCTGGCTTTACCTGAGGGGAGCGAAGACTTTGTGGTCTACTGTGATGCGTCACACAAGGGTTTAGGTGTTGTACTAATGCAGAGAGAGAAGGTGATTGCCTATGCTTCTCGACAACTAAAAGTTCACGAGAAAAACTACACCACTCATGATTTAGAACTTGGGTCGGTAGTGTTTGCCCTAAAGATATGGAGACACTATCTATACGGAACCAGATGCACCATGTTCACCGACCATAAAAGCCTACAACACATTCTCGATCAGAAGGAGCTTAACATGAGGCAGCGCCGTTGGCTAGAATTGCTAAGTGATTACGATTGCGACATTCGTTATCATCCAGGGAAGGCAAACGTAGTGGCCGATGCGTTGAGCCATAAGGAACGGATTGAGCCATTACGGGTTCGAGCCTTAGTTATGACAATTGGCTTAGATCTTCCCAAACGAATACTAGAAGCTCAGATCGAAGCCCAAAAACCAGAGAACCTCGTGAATGAAGACGTAGGCGGTATAATCCGAAGGGATATACCCAAGGAAAGATTGGAACCACGTGCCGATGGAACACTATGTTTACACGGCAGGAGTTGGTTACCTTGCTATATAGTGATTAAGACTCTGTGATTAGCACGAATCCACAAGTTGAATTTTCTATCATCCGCAGTCCGAAAAGATTGGGCCCCCAAGTGTGAAGAAACTATACCGGTGGCCAAACATGAAGGCGGACATCGCCACCTATGTTAGCAAGTGCCTGACATGTGCAAGGGTCAAGGCCGAACATCAAAGGCCATCGGGATTGCTAGTACAACCTGAGATACCCGAATGGAAGTAGGATAATATCACGATGGATTTTATCACCAAGCTTCCTAAGTCGTCGCAAGGTTTTGACACCATCTAGGTAATTGTGGATCGACTTACCAAATCTGCTCATTTCTTGCCAATAAGGGAAAATGATCCATTAGATAAATTGGCAAGGTTGTACTTGAACAGGATAGTGGTAAGACACGGGATACCTACCTCGATTATCTGTGATCGTGATGGAAGATTTACTTCAAATTTTTGGAGATCATTTCAGAAAGCTTTAGGTACAGATATTAGTATGAGCACTGAGTAATCAGAAAAGAAAACTGCGGCCAGAGCGAGATGAACATTCAAATCTCTGAGGACATGCTACGTGCTTGCGTGATGGATTTGGCAAAGGCTTGGGTTAACATTTGCCATGGGCCGAGTTTCATTACAACAATAGTTATCACGCTACATAAAGGTCGCCCCTTATGAGGCACTGTATGGTCGAAATGTCGGATCACCGTTGTTGCTCTTGTGCTGGGCCAAGGTGGGGGAATGTGGGGGCAATGGAAAGCCAATCTTAATCTGGTCGGAATTAATCCAGGAACAACGGAAAGTTCGTCACTGATCAAAGCAAAGGATGCAGCTATAGGATTGACAAAAGAGCTATGCCCCCGGAAGTGAAAGCTGATGGAGTTCGAGGTTGGGGACAGGGTTATGCTCAAGGTCTCACCTTGGAAAGGGTCATAAAGGTTCTGGTAAGCGGGGCCAAGGCTGATAACCGTGGATATGTTAGGTCCTTTCGGGTGTTAGCAAAGTTGGGTAAAGTTGTCCTACAGGCTAGAACTTCCTCAAGAGTTGAGCAGAGTTCACCATACTTTCCATGTGTCTAATCTGAAGAAATGTTATGCTGACGAACCTTTAGTCATGCCGTTAGAAGGAATTCATGTTGACGATAAGCTCCAGTTTGTGGAAGAGCCCGTTGAAATCATGGAACGGGAGATCAAACGATTGAAGCGAAGCCGGATACCATTGGTTAAGGTTCGCTGGAACTCTAGGCGAGGCCCTGAGTTCACCTGGGAACGTGAAGATTCGCTCAAACAAAAATACCCACAACTCTTCACCAACCGGACTTCGTCGTCCACTACAAGGTCTTAAGCTTTGAGGACAAAGCTCTTTTAACGGGTGGAGACTGTAACATTTCTCAATTTCAGGTCATTTTACGACTCCTATTATTAGTCACTATTTATTTTGGCCCGATACGCGTTTACTTTTAATTTTACTTTTGAGCTAAATCGCGTAGACTAGAAATAATCTTTTAATGTAAACGGTCATCAAATAAATTAAGGTTTACATCCACCAAGTAAGAAATAATTATCAAGAGGATAATTATGTACTTTGCGTATTTTATTTTTATTGGTCACGCAAAAGGGTTACGTATCGCAATAAAATACGTTTGAACACACCCCAGAAATACCTAAACTTATCTAGACTCAAACCAATACCCGCTTTTAAAAACCTTAACACAAAAATTTAATCAATTTTGTGCATATAACCCACTAGGGGCCGGTTAGGGGTCCAAAACAAGTAGGAAATCTTTCTAATGATCCTTACAAGTACTAGTACTTCCTCTAACTCATTAATACTTGTCCTAATGGTCTCCTATTAGTCTTTTACACATTGGTTAAGAACCATTGTGCCTCTTGATTTCCTTTGTGCCACGGATGACTAGGAACCAACACACAAATCCATAAGATTTGCTAGCTAAGCCAAATCTTGTACATCTTGAGAGTAATTAAGAATGGTACTAAGATGGTTTAGTAAAACCATGTGTTAGCAACTAGGAAACTCAAAAACCACCTCCTAAGGCACAAATTTGGTTCGGTGTGGGTGGTTTGTGAAACCAAGAGAGCTAACTAGCTTCTCATCCTATAAATAATATTCACTAGCTCACTTAACACATTTCCAAACTCTTATATACTTTCTTCTCTCATTCGGATCACAAAACGCAACCATACACTCCTATTTGTCACATTTGAGGACATGACACAAGCTAAGGGATAATACAACGAGTGCACAAGGGGTCTGCGAGCTAAGGGCTAGCACACATCACGTCCACTTCTTAATCTAAGAGCTATAGGACCCTTGTAAGTCCCTCACGACACTTTGCAATTCTTAGTTTAATTGTTGCTTGATTTCTAGACTTGTGTCACGACCCATATAGGGTTCACGCACCTATATATGTACATGTTATACTTGTGTGGTGCAAAGACCTAATTAAAACGCAAGTACAAAGATGGATTATGTCAATCTAGGGGCTTAAGTGCCCTATTTATATGAAAAACTTTGACCTAGACGTAAACAATATACATTATACACAAAATGGTAAGAAAATTATACGTGAACTTTCTTGGAAACACAACATGAAGACTAAGGAATGTGTAGGCAACCTTATCTAGCGTGTGCATGTAGCGAACACGACCCTATGCATGCAAAATAAGCTCACATTTGGTATACTAGCTCGTTAACGGTGTCTTAAGAGGTACTAGAACACCTAACGGGCCACTAATGGCTTCGTTTAACCCACGCAGCCCACACTCGGGCCCAACAGGCCCAACAGTGGAGACCCTAGCTTATTAATAAGCTCTACGAGCTTATTAAGGTGACCTACGAGCTTATTGAAACTTATATAGGCCCTTATACCCTTTAAAAACCGAACGAACCTTAATGGACCTTGGTACTAATTTTCAGTAAATGGTTGTTGGGCCAACGAGCCCAATAAGCTCAAAATAAGCTCATCCGAGCTTATCAATAAGCCAAACAGCTTAAGCAAACTTAAATAAGCTTAACGAATGCATTTGTACTACCCGGACTAACTATAACATTACCAGTAGTAACCATTATGGTACTACCAGTACTAATGACAATATTATTCTACCAGGAGTAACTAATATGCTACCAGTAGTAATGACTATATCTACCAGTAGTAACCATTATATTACTACCAGTACTAATGACAATATTATTCTACCAGGAGTAACTAATATGCTACCAGTAGTAATGACTATATCTACCAGTAGTAACCATTATAGTACTACCAGTACTAATGACAATATTATTCTACCAGGAGTAACTAATATGCTACCAGTAGTAATGACTATATCTACCAGTAGTAACTATAAAGACCTAAATTTCATTTTTGTAAACTTAAAGGACTAATTATGTAATTATCAAAACTAAAGGGTTTACAGTGTAAATGTTTATATTTTATAAACCTAGGGACTAAAGTGTAATATCTAGAAGCTTAAGGGTATATTTGTGATCAAAAGTGAGTTAATAAAACGCTTAAAGAATGAGTCGAATATTAATATATTCAGACATTAAACGGGTTTAATTTACGACTTAATAAATAAGCATATTTATTAAATAAGTATATCCGTTTTCCCAAGAGCCATCAAACAATCTCAAATACATTAAATACGTACACCACCACACAAGTGATAACAGTACACATAACTAACGAATTTATTGTAGTTTATACATTGAGTCTTTAGCCTAAACTGGTAGACTAAGACTGACCGTATTTACTTAGGTATTTGACGGTGTGATTCATACTTGGATATCTATTATCAATTTCCAGAGGACTATTCACTCAGGTGAGTTCATAGCCCTATGTTTTACAATTATTTAAATGATTTACACCCTTGGGGTGAGAACATGCTTTGTTTTACAAATTAGATGCAAGTGTACAATTTATACTATGATTACGTGTTTGCCTAAGTTACCATAACCCGTTATGTCCATGATCATGAACTGTTAATTGCATAGATGTGATTGGGAATTACATTGTGTGGGCGCGAATGTTATGGATAGATCTATTAGGGATTGACAATCCCCGTTCGGGTGACTAGCTATCACCGGGAACGAACGCATACCATGTCGAATTTGGGATGTTGCAGGGTTAGCACATCATTCACGGACACTCGTTGGCAAATATACTTGCATTCACATATGTCGAGCTTCAGTGTCATGAGCTTAGGAAAACGTAATTACTTTTTATGATGTTTGCATTTGTAATCTTGCGGTCCTACTATTGATTTACATAAACCTATGAATTCACCAACTTTATGTTGACGTTTTAAGCATGTTTTTCAGGTCAATAAGGCACGAGGTAGTCTATGGAAATACATTGGAAGTCAATAATTGAAGAGTCAACACTTAAGATTTGGGGTCTTATTACATTTTGGGGAAAATTGTTATAAACCGAAATCTTTATTTATATTGTTGAACAATTTGAAGCCATGGGCTTATGTAACAAACAAGTATTTTGTTAATCCAATGTATCTTTTTCAAACGACACGTTTAGTAGTCGTTCTCAGATCTTGTGCTATTGATCCATAAATGTAACGCCCTCGGATATTCAAACATTCCGCTGCGTGCTCAGATTTGAGGGTGTTACAGATTGGTATCAGAGCCAAGGTTATAGAGAACCAGGTCAAAAGTTTTGTCTGGACTATAACCATTTTCAAACACTGTTTTCACAAATGGGATTTGCGAGGGACATACATGCATTACTTGTTTACATCTAGCACATATATGCTTACATGACGTGCATTGCTTTAGCGTTAGTAGGGTACTAAGTGCTTACATGATTGATATACGTGTATATAAATGATATTACATATATTACTATAAGATCTTTATTATTAAAGCTTACATACATATCATATTGATCCTTCCAAATAATAATACTATATAAGTTTATTTTTGCTTTTTGCAGTAATCATGTCTTCTGCGACATCTGCTGTTACCTACACTTCCATCTACACTGACTCTGAGCCCGACAGAGCCTTCTAGGGAGCTGATGATGAGGAGGTATCTGAGGGAGGCATTCCACGGGTCATCATATTAGGATACGACGGACTCCCGATATAGCCAGTAGCCCCACCCTCACCAAATTACATACCAGGCCCAGAGGACCCACAGACACCGCCAATATCTCAGGATGAGGATGCGCATGAGTTTCCGGTTGAGGAGCAGCCATTACCTCCTGTTGATTCACCTACTGCTGAGTCACCCGAACATGTTACTGAGTCGGATCCCGAGGAAGATCCAGAGGAGTACGAGGATGATGAGACAGAGGATGGTCCAGTTGACTATCTTATGGACGGAGAAGATGATGGAGATGATGATGACGGAGATTCATCTAGGGATGACGCCAATAATGAGGATGAGGATGATGAAGAGGAGGAGCACATAGCTCTGGCCGACTCTACTATTGTTGCACCTGTTGATGAGCATGTTTTCCCACCTGAGGGAACAGAGCCTGTTATACCACCACCCTCCACTGACATTACTATTGGGGCTAGGGTTACCGTCCGACCCCAGACTTCCATATCCCTTCTACCAGAGGCAGAGGTTGAGAGACTTATGACCACGACTACTCCATCACCATTACCACCTATCTCACTATCACCACCCTCTGCAGGAGAGCGCCTTGCTAGGTGCATGGCCCAACCTGCACATTCACCACCTTTACCACCATCATCTGGGTGTCCAACCCAAATCCAGACACTCAGGATAGCATCCACTCAGGCTCTCATTGATGCAGTTACTGCCGCATTACCATCACCACCACTACCACCATCTCTATACATACCACCACCTGTTGACCGTAGGGATGACATCCCCGAGTCTGAGCAGCCTCCCCGCAAGAGGTTGTATTTGTCCACTATAGGCTCCAGATATGAGATCGGAGAGAGTTCTACTGCTAGACCTACCAGAGGTCGAGGGATAGATTATGGATTTGTTAGCACGGTAGATGCTGAAGAGAGGCGACAGGGGATTAGAGATGTTGGGTACGGGATTAGGGATACTTGGGTAGATCCGACAGAGGCAGTTCCAGAGATAACACCTATGACCGTGGGAGAGGTCAATACTAGGGTCACAGAGCTTGCTGAGCTCCATGAGCGTGATACACAGGACTTGTATGCCTTACTAGAGGATGCTCAGGATAGTAGGTCTCGTATATCACAGCGAGTCGATATGGACTCGCAGTGGGTCGATTTACTTATGGGGGATAGGATGACTCTCTAGGAGACAGTATGGATGGTGGAGGAGGAGGCCTATGCTTCCCGAGAGGCTTGGGCTCACTCGATAGGATTGAGTCAGGCGACTCATCAGGAGCTTCAGACCCATCGTGATCATGTGTATGCACATGAGACCTATCTCCAGGCACACCAGACACAGCTACAGCTGCAGAGTACTCTCATTCAGACACAACATCAGGTACATGAGACTCGCTTTCAGATGCAGCAGGCTGAGTTAGCAGCGCTTCGAGAGACTGATCGTAGGCGTCAGGACCAGATGGTAGAGACTCTCCGAGTCATCAGAGATATGAGGCGAGAGATGAGCGACATGCAAGCTGAGTTGTTAGCACTGCAAGAGCAGCAGAGGAGAGCTAGACAGCCAGGACCAGAGGCTAGGATTCCAGATCACCAGGATGCTTCTGGGGATGCCGACAGTCACATCTAGTGATTTATGTTATTGTATCTTGCTAGGTCATTGTACAGGCATGTTAAGTATTAGGGGTTTTCCCCGCTAGCATAGCCTTAGATCTTTTGTATTATATTGTGTGTACTCCGACAACTATTTCATGTAAAATTTTCAAAGTTATGAATGAAATGGATGTGTTACTTTGTACTATATACCTCTCTTGTGTTGATTATCTCATCTATACATTATTATATTCTGTCATATAACCTCATGTTTTGTCTTTTGTGATCTAGACAAATCATGGCACCTACAACCAGAAGAGGACCAAATACCCCTGTTAACAACACCAACCCAAACAACATGACTCCAGAATCCATCCAAGCAATGATCGACCAAGCTCTTTTGCGAAACTCCACCAATGGAGATGGAAGCCACAGTTCGCACGGGGATAACCGAAGGAACGTGCAAACTGCGCGCCCTTGTTTTTACGCTGACTTCATGAAGTGTCAACCTTTGAACTTCAAGGGGACTGAAGGCGTGGTCGGTTTAACTCGGTGGATTGAAAAGATGGAGTCAGTTTTCAATATCAGTGGTTGTGCTATTGAGAATCAAGTAAAGTTTGCCACCTGCACTCTGTTAGGTGCTGCTTTGACTTGGTGGAATGGTCAGATAAGAACCTTAGGTCCAGAGGCATATGCAATGACTTGGGAAGTACTCAAGAAAAAGATGACGGACAAGTATTGTCCGCAGGGTGAAATCAAGAAATTAGAAATCGAGCTGTGGAACCTAAAGGTCAAGGGAAACGATGTTCCAGCATACACTGAACGTTTCCAAGAGTTAACCCTGATATGTACCAAGTTTGTTGCCAATGAAACCGAGAAGGTTGACAAGTACATCAGTGGACTTCCTGACAACATTTATGGGAACGTCAAGTCTGCCAGACCCAAGACGTTGGATGAGACTATTGAGTTGGCCAATGACTTGATGGATCAGAAACTCCGCACCTACGCGGAAAGGCAATCTGACAACAAGAGGAAGGCTGATGATTCATCCAGAAACAACCATGGTCACCAACAGCAACCCTTCAAGAGGCAGAATGTCGCCAAGGTCTACAATATGGGGACAGGCGGAGCCTTAGGGGGATCCTCTGCCCAAATCACCAAGTGCCATCTCACCACAATGGCCCGGTACACCCAGCTGGTGCCACAAGTGCAACAAAATCGGCACTTCGATTTGCGAATTGCGCACAAATGTTGCTAATACTCAGAAGGGCAATGGGGCAGCCCCCAAAGGAAATGGTTGTTTCGAGTGTGGAGCACCAGGACATTTCAAGAGAGATTGTCCAAAGCTGAAGAATAAAATGGAGGAAATGGGAATGCACAGGGCTGGGTTTATGCAGTTGGGAATGCAGAAAAGAGGGGAAATACACCAGGAAACCCTGATGCCAATGTCGTCACGGGTACATTCCTCTTAAATAACCACTATGCATCTATCTTATTCGACACTGGTGCCGATAGAAGCTTTATATCCACTGCATTTAGTTCCTTGATAAACATCGCCCCAACTCCATTAGAAAATTGTTATGAGGTCGAATTAGCTGATGGGAAATTAGTCAGGATAGACACTATTATACGAGGTTGCACCTTAAATTTCTTAGACCATCCGTTCAACATAGATCTAATGCCCGTAGAACTGGGTAGTTTCGATGTCATTATCGGTATGGACTGGTTAAGAAGATGTCACGCCGTGATCGTGTGCGATGAGAAACTTGTTCAAATTCCCTACGGGAATGAAACTTTGACTTTTTGTGGCAACGAAAGTAGCAACGGGAGAGAATCCCGGTTGACAGTTATCTCATGTTCAAAAGCTCAAGAGTACATGGCCAAAGGATGCCAGGTCTTTTTAGCACAGATATCCGCCAAGAAAGAGGAGGACAAGTCGGAAAGAAAACAGATAAAGGATGTACCAATCGTCCAAGATTTTCCTGAAGTATTTCCCGAGGACTTGCCAGGTCTTCCTCCAGCTCGACCAGTGGAATTCCAAATCGACTTAATTCCAGGAGCCGCACCCGTAGCTCGAGCACCGTATCGATTGGCTCCATCCGAAATGAAGGAATTATCAGAACAATTACAAGAACTTTCTGACAAGGGATTCATAAGGCCTAGTTCCTCACCTTGGGGAGCCCCGGTCTTATTTGTCAAAAAGAAGGATGGGTCGTTCAGGATGTGCATCGACTACCGTGAGTTAAATAAACTGACAGTAAAGAATCGTTATCCACTCCCGAGGATCGACGATTTGTTTGATCAACTTCAAGGATCCAGTATTTATTCGAAGATAGATCTGAGATCAGGATATCACCAGCTTAGAGTACGAGAACAAGACATTTCAAAGACGGCATTCCGAACTCGGTATGGTCATTACGAGTTCCAAGTTATGCCATTCGGACTGACAAACGCACCTGCGGTATTCATGGACCTCATGAACCGAGTGTGCAAGCCTTACTTGGATAAGTTCGTAATTGTCTTCATCGATGACATACTTATTTATTCAAAGGATGAGAAAGAGCACGAAGAACATCTTAAGGCAATTTTGGAATTGCTTAAGAAGGAGCAGTTGTATGCTAAGTTTTCAAAATGCGAGTTTTGGATCCCGAAGGTACAATTCCTCGGTCACGTCATTGATAGCAGAGGCATACATGTAGATCCAGCCAAGATAGAATCTATCAAAGATTGGGCATCTCCTAAGACACCAACTGAAATCCGCCAATTTTTAGGTCTTGCTGGTTACTATCGAAGGTTCATTGAAGGATTTTCAAAGATTGCTAAGTCAATGACGAAACTTACTCAGAAAGGAATCAAGTTCGACTGGGGAGAAAAGGAAGAGAACGCTTTTCAGTTAATAAAGCAGAAGCTGTGCAGTGCACCAATTCTGGCTTTACCTGAGGGGAGCGAAGACTTTGTGGTCTACTGTGATGCGTCACACAAGGGTTTAGGTGTTGTATTAATGCAGAGAGAGAAGGTGATTGCTTATGCTTCTCGACAACTAAAAGTTCACGAGAAGAACTACACCACTCATGATTTAGAACTTGGGTCGGTAGTGTTTGCCCTAAAGATATGGAGACACTATCTATATGGAACTAGATGCACCATGTTCACCGACCATAAAAGCAAACAACATATTCTCGACCAGAAGGAGCTTAACATAAGGCAACGTCATTGGCTAGAGTTGTTAAGTGATTACGATTGCGACATTCGTTATCACCCGGGGAAGGCAAACATAGTGGCCGATGCGTTAAGCCGTAAGGAACGGATTGAGCCATTGCGGGTTCGAGCCTTAGTTATGACAATTGGCTTGGATCTTCCCAAACGAATATTAGAAGCTCAGATCGAAGCCCAAAAACCAGAGAATCTCATGAATGAAGACGTAGGCGGTATAATCAGAAGGGATATACCCAAG
The DNA here is from genome assembly GCA_026074375.1 of Tanacetum coccineum. Classification (NCBI taxonomy): domain Eukaryota; kingdom Viridiplantae; phylum Streptophyta; class Magnoliopsida; order Asterales; family Asteraceae; genus Tanacetum; species Tanacetum coccineum. The sequence goes on along the minus strand of BQNB010039105.1, from coordinate 7,683 downwards.
GAAAGATTGGAACCATGTGTCGATGGAACACTATGTTTACACAGCAGGAGTTGGTTACCCTGCTATAGAGATTTAAGATCCGTGATTATGCACGAATCTCACAAGTCAAAATACTCTATCCATCCCGGTTCGAAAAAGATGTATCAAGACATGAAAAAGCTATATTGGTGGCCCAATATGAAGGCAGACATCGCCACCTATGTTAGCAAGTGCTTGACATGTGCAAGGGTCAAGGCCGAACATCAAAGGCCATCGGGATTGCTAGTACAACCTGAGATACCCGAGTGGAAGTGGGATAATATCATGATGGATTTTATCACCAAGCTTCCTAAGTCGTCGCAAGGTTTTGACACCATCTGGGTGATCGTGGATCGACTTACAAAATATGTTCACTTCTTGCCAATAAGGGAGAATGATCCATTAGACAAGTTGGCAAGGTTGTACTTGAACAGGATTGTGGCAAGACACGGGATACCTGCCTCAATTATTTGTGATCGTGATGGAAGATTTACTTTAAATTTCTAGAAATCATTTCAGAAAGCTTTGGGTATAGATATTAGTATGAGCACTGCGTATCATCCAGAAACTGACGGCCAGAGCGAGAGAACCATTCAAACTCTCGAGGACATGCTACGTGCTTGCCTGATCGATTTTGGCAAAGGCTGGGTTAAGCATTTTCCATTGGCCGAGTTTTCATACAACAACAGTTATCACGCTAGCATAAAGGCTGCCCCTTATGAGGCACTGTATGGGCAAAAATGTCGATCACCTGTGTGCTGGGCCGAGGTTGGGGAAGCCCAACTGACTGGTCCAGAATTAATCCAAGAAACAACGGAAAAGATCGTCCTGATCAAGCAAAGGATACAAGCTGCTCAGGATTGACAAAAGAGCTACGCAGATCGGAAGCGAAAGCCGATGGAGTTCAAGGTTGGGGACAGAGTTATGCTCAAGGTCTCACCTTGGAAAGGGGTTGTAAGATTCGGTAAGCGGGGCAAGCTGAACCCGAGATATGTCGGACCTTTCAAGGTGTTAGAAAAAGTGGGGAAAGTTGCCTACAGGCTGGAACTTCCTCCAGAGTTGAGCAAAGTTCACCATACTTTCCATGTGTCTAATCTGAAGAAATGTTACGCTGACGAACCTTTAGTCATGTCGTTAGAAGGAATTCATGTTGACGATAAGCTCTAGTTTGTAGAAGAGCCCGTTGAAATCATGGAACAGGAGATCAAACGATTGAAGCGAAGCCGGATACTATTGGTCAAGGTTCGCTGGAACTCTAGGCGGGGCCCTGAGTTCACCTAGGAACGTGAAGATTCGTTTAAACAAAAATACCCACAGCTTTTCACAAACCGGGCTTCGTCATCTGCTACAAGGTCTTAAGCTTTGAGGATAAAGCTCTTTTAACGGGTGGAGAGTGTAACATTTCTCAATTTCAGGTCATTTTACGACTCTTATTATTAGTCACTGTTCATTTTAGTCCGATACGCGTTTACTTTTAATTTTGCTTTAAAGCTAAATCGTGTAAACTGGAAATAATCTTTTAATGTAAACGGTCATCAAATAAATTAAGGTTTACATCCACCAAGTAAGAAATAATTATCAAGAGGATGATTATGTACTTTGCGTATTTTATTTTTATTGGTCATGCAAAAGGGTTACGTATCGCAATAAAATACGTTTGAACACACCCCAAAAATACCTAAACTTATCTAGACTCAAACCAATACCCGCTTTTAAAAACCTTAACACAAAAATTTAATCAATTTTGTGCATATAACCCACTAGGGGCCGGTTAGGGGTCCAACAAGTATGGAACTCTTTCTACTGATCCTTATAAAGTACTTAGTAATTCCTCAAACTCATTAATACTTGTCCTAATTTGGTCTCCTATTATAGTCATTTATCACATTGGGTTAACAAACCATTGTGCCTCTTGATTCCCTTTTGCCGCGGATGACTAGGAACCAACATGCAAATTCCATAAGAATTGCTTTTTAGCTAAGCCAAAATCCTTGTACATCTTGAGAGTAATTAAGGAATGTAACTAAGATGGTTTAGTAAAACCATGTGCTAGGAAACTAGGAAACTCAAAAACCACCTCCTAAGGCACAAATTTGGTTCGGTGTGGGTGGTTTATGAAACCAAGAGAGCTAACTAGCTTCTCATCCTATAAATAATATTCACTAGCTCACTTAACACATTTCCAAACTCTTATATACTTTCTTCTCTCATTCGGATCATAAAACGCAACCATACACTCCTATTTGTCACATTTGAGAACAGACGACAACCCAGCAAGAGGGATAATACAATGAGTGCACAGAAATATAAAGAAGGGGTCTACAGCTTTAGGGCTACGCACATTAACAGTCACGTCCCACATTCTCAATCTAAGAGCTATAGGACCCTTGTAAGTCCTCACGACACTTTGCAATTCATAGTTTAATTGTCGCTTGATTTCTAGACTTGTGTCGCGACCCATATAGGGTTCACGCACCTATATATGTACATGTTATACTTGTGTGGTGCAAAGACCTAATTAAAACGCATGTACAAGATGGATTATGTCAATCTAGGGCTTAAGTGCCCTATTTATATGAAAAACTTGGACTTAGACGTAAACAATATACATTATACCAAAATGGTAAGAAAACTATACGTGAACTTTCTTGTAAACATGACATGAAGACTAAGAATGTGTGCAACCTTATCTACGTGTGCAATGTAGCGAACACGACCTAGCAGCAAAATAAGCCACATTGGTATAACAGCCTCGTTAACGATGTCTTAAGAGGTACTAAGAACACCTAACGGCCACTAATGGCCTTCGATTAAACCCACGCAGCCCACATCTCCGGTGCTAACAAGGCCCAACAGTGGAGACCCTAGCTTATTAATAAGCTCTACGAGCTTATTAAGGTGACCTACGAGCTTATTGAAACTTATATAGGCCCTTATACCCTTTAAAAACCAAACGAACCTTAATTGCCTTGGTACGAAAATATCATTAAATTGGTTGTTGGCAACGAGCACAATAAGCTCAATAATAAGGCTCATCCAAGCTTATCAATAATCCAACAGCTTAAGCAAACATAAATATGCTTAACAATGCATTTGTACTACTCGGACTAAATATAAACACTACGTAGTAGAACAACCCATTATATTACTACCATACTAATGACCATATTATTCTACCAAGGAAACAAATATGCTACCATTAGTAATAGACTATATCTACCGTTAGTAACCATTATATACTAACCAGTACTAATGACCATATTATTCTACCTAGGAATATCTAATAAAGCTACCGAGTAATTATTTATAATGACTGAATCTTTTTTACCAGTAAGTAACCATAATATTACACCAGTACTAATGACCAATATTATTCTACCAGGAGAACAATATGCTACCTAATATAATACATAACTACCAGTATAACCATTAGAGTACTCAACCATACTAATGACAAAATTATACACAGGAGGATAACAATATGCTACCAAAGTAGTAATGACTATAGCTAAACATGTAAGTAACTATAAAGACCTAAATTTCATTTTTGTAAACTTAAAGGACTAATTATGTAATTATCAAAACTAAAGGGTTTACAGTGTAAATGTTTATATTTATAAACCTAGGGACAAATGTAATATCTAGAAGCTTAAAGTATATTGTGATCAAAAGTGAAATAATAAAACCTTAAAGAAATCGAAGGAATCTTAATAATATTTGGACATTAAACGGTTTTTAATTTACGACATACTAAAATAGAGTATATTATTAAGAAAGTATGTGTTTTCCCAAGAGCCATCGCGATTTCAAATACATTAAACTTGTACACCACCACACAAGTGATAACAGTATATATAAACTAGCAATTTATTGTAGTTTATACATTGAGTCTTTAGCCTAAACTTGTAGACTAAGACTGGCCGTATTTACTTAGGTATTTGACGGTGTGGTTCATACTTGGATATCTATTATCAATTTCCAGAGGACTATTTACTCAGGTGAGTTCATAGCCCCATGTTTTACAATTATTTAAATGATTTACATCCTTGGGGTGAGAACATGCTTTGTTTTATAAATTGGACGCAAGTGTACATTTTATACAATGATTACGTGTTTGCCTAAGTAGCGATAACCCACTGAGCCCTTTATCATGAACTGTCAATTACTGGATTGTGAGCGCGAATGTTATAGATAGATCTATTTGGGATTGACAATCCCCGTTCGGGTGATTAGCTATCACTGGGAACGAACGTATACCATGTCGGATTTGGGATGTTTCGGGTTAGAACATCATTCACGGGCATTCATTGGCAATATATTGCATTCATACATGTCGAGCTTCAGTGTCATGAGCTTAGGAAAACGTGATTACTTTTTATGATGTTTGCATGTGTTGCTAAATCATACACTTGGAAATCTTGCGGTCCTACTATTGATTTACATAAACCTATGAATTCACCAACATTATGTTGACGTTTTAAGCATGTTTTTCAGGTCAATAAGGCACGAGGTGCGATGATACATTGGAAGTCAATAATTGAAGAGTCAACACTTAAGATTTGGGGTCTTATTATATTTTGGGAACATTTGTTATAAACCGGAATCTTTATTTATATTGTTGAACAATTTGAAGCCATGGGCTTATGTAACAAACAAGCATTTTGTTAATCCAATGTATCTTTGTTTTTCAAATGACACGTTTAGTAGTCGTTCTCAGAATCTTGTGTTATTGATCCATAAATGTAACGTCCTCCTATATTCAAACATTCCGCTGCGTGCTCAGATTTGAGGGTGTTACACAAAGTGAGCGTACTATTTAGACACTGTAAGATATGCCTAGGGTATGTGTCCTTGACTTTGAAGGTAGTTGGGACACTCATCTTCCCTTAGTTGAGTTCTCTTACAACAATAGCTACCATGCAAGTGTTAAATGTGCACCGTTTGAAGCACTTTACGAGCGAAAGTGTAGATCGCCAGGGATGTGGGCAGAAGTTGGGGAGAGCCAACTAATTGGACCAGAAATTATACAAGAGACCACCAAGAAGTTCATACAAATTAAAGGGAGGTTGAAGATGGCAAGGGACCGCCAAAAAAGCTATGCCGATAAGAGGCGTAAACCTTTTGAATTCAAGGTTGGCGACCATGTGTTACTAAAAGTATCTCCATGGAAAGGAGTGGTTCGATTTGGTAGGAAGGGAAAGCTGGCACCACGGTATGTGGGACCATTTGAGATCATGAAACAAGTAGGATCAGTAGCCTATCGTTTGAGGTTACCTCAAGAGCTAAGCAGTATCCATGACATGTTTCACGTGTCGAATCTCAAGAAGTGTTTAGCAGATGCAAGTCTACAAGTGTCTTTAGAGGAAATCGAGATAGATGAAAAGTTGCACTTTGTAAAGGAACCCGTTGAGATTGTGGATAGAGAAGTGAAGAAGCTGAAGCGGAAAAGGTTCCCCATCATTAAAGTTCATTGGAACTCCCAACGAGGAGCTAGGTTTACCTAGGAACGAGAAGACCAGTTCAAGACCAAGTACCCGCATCTTTTCGCGACCACCTCGTCTGTTAAACTCACCAGTTGAACTCTGGGGACCAGAGTTCCCTAAGGGGGTTGACTGTAATACTCCGTAAATTCAGGTAAATATTTTATTCTTATTTTATTCCTATTTTTACCCTTAAGTAAAATTATTTTAGTTTTATCATATTTTGATTTTCTATTCGCACTTCTGATAAATTTAAGCTGTCTTTTAGCTCATTGCTCGCCTACGCGTTCATCGTAGTTAGATATTTCCATATTTTTACCCCCGGGATTTATAAATTTTATTTTAGTAAGATTTGTTTTACTTTCGCGTCCTTGTCGAACTTTGCTAAAAACCGCACTTTTGAGCCATTTACCCTATATTTTATTAAACCTTTACATTTCTACACCTTACTTACACAATAATAATAATAATAAAACAAACATACCCATAGCCCTTGCCGCCCCACCCCCTCCCTAACTAGCCTAAAACCATAAGTTTTTTCATATATTTGATTTCCCCAGGTTTCATCGTTACTGGCATGCAAAAGAAAAAAATCCTCTTTAAAACCCCTTTTCACTTCTTACTTCAAACCACAAAACCAAAACACAGTAACAAAATTTTTTTTGCTCCTCTCTCTCCTTTATTGCTGCCATCGAACCCAACACACACACCACCACCATCAAAAAATTTCCCAACCTATTTTAATTACCATAACCACTACATTATGTCCATGCAAGGTTTGATCATGGGATTTTGATTTTTGGGTTTTCTTTAAATTTTTGGTAAAGAACAAGGTTTAAGAGTTTTGCATATTGGTGATTAACAAGATTTTGGGGTATTTGAAAACATTGGATTGGGTGTTTTGGTTGCTTATTATGTTCGAACATCACAAGGACAAGAAAAGGGTGAACCCTTGATTTTTCTTTGCATTCCTAGTTGATTTGTGTAAGTTTTGGAACCTTTTTCATATATATTTTTTGATATATTAATACATTTATTTATTTTTGTTCTTGGAATCTATATGATTTGTGTGTTAGAATAGTTTTTGGAAGTAAACATGTTGGTAAATTAGTTAGATGGTGGGGATAGGTGATTTTGGGACTATTGTAAAGTGTTGGTGAAGTTTTGATGGAGTTTGAGGTGTGTCGAAAACTATAGATTAATGCAGAAAATTAAAAGGTCAATTATGGGTGTCGTAAAGATATTTTTACTAGTTTTTGGCATTGATATATGGTAGTGCTTGTTTTACGATCGTTTTGATATAAGGATCGTCTCGTAACTCTTAAAAACGAAGATTCTATGGCCGTTTAAAGTTTTTGAAATTTTAAAAAAAATGGCTGCACTATTTTTTAAATAAATAGAATCTGCGTAGGTTTTAACGGAGTGTTTCAGACATTTCTGGTCCGTTTTGGCCTTCGGGCAAAACACGAAAGTTGTCCAGAACGATGTTTTCTAGTGGACGCGAGAGGCTTTTAGCTTAAAAATGCAAATGGTGTGAGTTAGAGTCAAAAGAAGTTCAACACATATTTAGTCAAATATGAAAAATATATTTTCTGCGCAGAAACTAAAAAGGGTATTTTGGACTTTTTCTGGTCCGAACTGGCCATCGGGTAAAACATAAAAGTTGTTCAAAATGATGTTTTAAGTCCGAGTATCTCAAGATTTATGTCTGAAAATGCAAGACGATGGAGATAATTAGAGTCAAAGTGGGTAAAATTTCCAAATAATAAAAAGTCAACCATGTGGTGCTGATTGAAACGTAATTTGGTGTGTTTAGGCGTTTTTGAGTCGTTTTGAGCTTGTAAAACCTTAGCAAATGTTATCATATGAGTAATAAAGTATTAGGGTGCGTTTGGACGTGTCTAAAAATAAATATTATTATTAGACGATATTAATGTCCTGAAAGTGGAGTTTGAGTGTTAAAACTATTAGTGCGTTGGTGTTATCAGAAAATAAATATTATTATTAGACGATATTAACGTCCTAAATTTCTAAACTTTCCGGAAATGGAAACTTTCTAAAAATAGAAACTTTCGAAGAATAAAATTTTTTCAGAAAAGTGACGTAACTTAATTGCGAGTAAAGTATTATATTAAAGGAACGTTTTACTAACACACATATGGATTCTAGTGTGTGTGTATATATA
>BQNB010039104.1:0-46773 GCA_026074375.1 Tanacetum coccineum | reverse complement strand
ATCTTCCAACTATTTTTCCCACCTTCCTTGATCTCCAAAACACCTTAGACAAATGGCCCTAGCCCTGGAAAAATTTGATGCCGCCTCTTTTGTATTTTTAGGGTATGCATAAAGAAATTAAATAAATATTTTGGCCGAATTTTTGGGCTTTCAAAATAGATTAAATCAGATTTTGTAACTTGCCAAAATATTTTGTATTTATCTTAATTTATTTTATTTAATTTGTAATGTATAATTAAATAAATACATATAATTCGGCTAAAAATATATATACATAAGTATTAATTATTTTTCTTATACAATATAAGGTATCTTAATCTTACATAAATTTCATAATTGTCATATGTTGTATTTTTATAATTTCTAGAATTAAAATGAAATTTATGCATGCTTTTATGTAATTTTCTTGCATTAGGGGTATTTTGGTAATTTTACACTTGTTGAGATTTTTAGGTTTTACAACTTCTTCCCCTCTAAAAAAAATTTCGTCCTCGAAAATTGAAATGAACCGGAATGAAAACGAAATGAGAACGAAACGAAAACATACCGAACTAGACAAAGAAATGAGGATAACTAGCTCGCATAGACTCTTCGGTCTCCCAGGTAGCCTCACGCTCTGGGTGATTCTTCCAAAGAATCTTCACAAAAGGAATAACTTTGTTTCTCATGACTCTCTCTTGCCGATCCAGAATGGATTCAGGTTCCTCGGACAAAGACATATCAGGCTGAATCTGATCAAAAGGATAAGATGCGACATGCAATGGATGATAATGGTATCCCCTCAAAAGAGATACATGAAAGACATCGTGAACGTGCGATAACTGCGGAGGAAGCGCCAGACGATACGAAACCTCTCCAATACGTTCCAAAATCTCAAACGGACCGATGAATCGAGGACTGAGCTTGCCCTTGATCCCAAAACGTTTAACTCCTCTGAATGGCGAAACCTTCAGAAATACACGATCTCCAACTTGAAACTCTAAGTCACGTCGATGCTTATCAGCATAACTCTTCTGTCGCGATCTAGCCTCTTTCAATTTCTCCTTAGCAACAGCCACTTTCTCATTAGTAATCTCGATGAGCTCCGGACCTTCAATCAAACGTTCACCTACTTCATCCCAGCAAATAGGTGCTCGACATTTTCTACCATACAAAAGCTCGAAAGGTGCTGCCTTGATGCTAGCATGCCAACTATTATTGTAGGCAAACTCCACCAAGCACAAATATTCATCCCAACTACCTGTCCATTCCAAAGCACAAGCCCTCAACATATCTTCCAAAGTCTGAATGGTCCTCTCTGACTGACCATCGGTTTGAGGATGAAATGCTGTACTGAACTTAAGACGAGTTCCCCAAGCTTTCTGTAATCCTTTCCAAAAAAGAGTATACTACGGATCATCTGTCGGACACAATAGAAGTGGTGACCATGCGTCTAACGATTTCCTGTTGAAAAATCTCCGCAACTTACTAATAACCTTAGTTCTTTCGAATGGTAAGATATAGTGCAGACTGGTTAAGTCCGATCAACACCCACCCAAATCGCATCTGTATTTTTCTGAAGTAGTAGCTAACAGTATCGAAGTCCATGGAAATCTCATCCCATTTCCACATAGGAATCTCCACGGCTGTAACAAACACTAGCTCTCTGATGTTCATATTTTGGAACTGCTGACTAGTCATAATTTGGATACAAAAGTTGCACATATTGTTTCATTCCATTCCACCAAATGTACTGTTTCAAATCTTTGTACATCTTGTGAACCTGGATGAGTAGTAAATGGAGAAATATGAGCTTCGTCATAAATTTCTCGCGATGTGTCTGATCATTAGGAACACATTGCCTATCTTCCAAAAACACACAACGCCTTCATCTTCAACCTGAACTCAGTATGTTTACACGTTCTTCAACATTCTGCACAATAGCCCACAACTCACCGTTCAACCCTTTGAGCTTCTTTGATTCTGTAGCTGAGGTTAGACTCTATACTCTTTTTTTTTTTTTTTTTTTTATACTCGCCAATAATACAATCAGAACCTCGTACACATAGTTCAACATCCTAACGCTCTATATCATAAAGGGATCCTGGATCAAAAACAAGTATCATCCAGATTTTTGACTAAGTGCGTCGGCATCCACATTTAGCTTGACCGGAGGTTTGGATGTTAGTGTCATAATCTTTCAGATGTTCATACCATCTTCCTGTCTCATGTTAGTTCTCGCTGAGTAAAAATATATTGAGACTACTTATGATCTGTATAATATATCACAAGCTCACATAAGATTGTGTCTCCAGTCTTCAATGCAAAAAACCACAGCAGCTAACTCAAGATCATGGGTTGGATAATTTATTCATAAGGCTTCAGATTGTCTTGATGCGTAGGCGATCACCTTCCCATGTTGCATAAAAAATCACAACCCAAACCTTCTTCGATGCTCACTGTATATCTGAATACCACCAGAACCTGTTGGAAGAGTCAATTATCGGAGCAGACACCATCTCCGTTTCATTCCTCAAACTACTCTCTGACGCTCATCGTCACACAATTTCTCACCCTTTCCTTTAGTGGGTAAGAGGTAAAGTAATCGGGTAGAAACCCTCACAAAACGGTCGGTAAATAGCCAGCAAGCCCAGAATACTTCTCTCTTCTATCTCCGTAGTAGGTCTCGGCCATTTGGTGATAGCCTCAACCTTTGATGGATTCCAAAAGATGCTTCTGCAGTACAATAGACCAGGGAAACGATTGCTGTGTAACCAGAACTCGCACTTCAAAAAACTTCGCATACACTTCTTCTGGTTAAGAATCTCGCAAACACAATCCTTAGATGTTTGCTCATGCTCTTATTCAGACTTAGAGTCAAACGAGGATGTAGTCGATGAAACATTAACGAACTTGTAAAGGTATCGTGGAAAATACGTTTCATCAAATCATAAACACAGCAGGAGCATTTGAAGAACGATGGGATAACCAAGAATTCGTAGTGGCCATAAGCGATACGAAAACAGTCTTAGAAATATCAATGCTTTCTCTCACAAAAGCTGATGATAACCAGTTAGCAAATCAATCTTAGAAAAATATTTAGCCCCTTTGCAATTGGTCAACAATCGTGTTTCGCGATGAGGATTATCGGTTCGAATTGTAATACTGTTGAGTCGCGATAATCAATACTCAAACGCATGCATCCCATTCCTTCTTCTTAACAAATAAGGACCGGTGCACCCACGGTGAATCACGGGTCATAATAATACCATTCTCCAACATCTCCTGAACTGTCTTTAACTTCTTCATTAAAGGTGCCATTAGAAAGGGAGCCTTTGAGATAGGTTCTGCAACGGGAATTATACTCATACTTGCCAAATTCAATCTATCTAGCCGGAGAAGTCCTGGAAGTTCATCGGAAAAACATCAGCGAATTTACGACACAACAGAAAGGATTTTCATATTAGATCTCAAAGATGTGTCCATAACAGTAAGCCAGAAAACTTGGACCATGAGAAATCAAGGTCGTGCCCTTTTATAGCGAGATGTGCTTAACGGACTTAAGCGGTGAGGAACCTGATAAACAAAATCAGGTTGGCGAACGTTACCAAAAGTCACAGTCCTAGATTGCAGTCAATGGTAGCTCGAGAGAAGCCAACAATCCATGCAAGAATCACATCTAGTCGATAATATGATAGGAAGCTAATTCGCAGACGGAATACGATCAGCAAAACGGAGAGGACAATTAACATATTCATGGTCAATGAGCATATGGTTCTTCATTGGGGTTGAAATGATTACACGTTCAATTAATGGTGTAGGATTCATATTAAGTTTCTTAGCAAATGTGGTTGATATAATAGAATGTGTAGCCCCAGTATCAAATAAAACGAAGACAGTACGATCATCAATGTAGAGATTACCGGTAATAGTACCTGAAGTCTTCGCCGCCTGATCACGAGTCGTAGCATAAACTCGTCCTGTAGTAGGAGGCAGTCTAGCAAAATCTGTTGGCATATTCTGCTTCTGCTTCGCTTGGGGACAATCCTTCACCTTATGTTGAGTAGACCCGCAAGTAAAACATCCCCCAGTAGCCTTTTAACAAACACCTGGATGGGCTTTCACAACTGTTGTGTCAAAGAGGTGGAGGAGGCAAAGTCTCAGTAGACCTCCTCTGATTTGCAGAACCTGAAGCATGACCCTGATTAAAATTCCGAGTTGACTGACCCCTGTGCTGACGCTGGTTGTAGTTACCCTGACCCTGGCGGTCATTCCCATTCCTACCATTAAACCCATGATCTACCCCGAAATTTTGTCGTCTGATCAAAAACCCGATCTGTCAACCCCGATGGCTCAACATATGGTCTGTCACCTATAACTCATGCTTGACCTTGGTATGAGACCCTGGTTCTTCCTGTTGGGCCCTTGTCCCCTGTTCTGAATCGATTACCATCTCTATCACGCTTATTTAAATTTCCACTCTCATGCAAATAACTCATTGTACGGACTGACTGCCGCAACTGCCCGACAACATTCGTTATACATACGTATTAAACGATCGGGTCCAAAACCCAGCTTCTTTAACCCCGGTCTAAAACCATTCTTTAACCCACTTTGGAATGCTAGCTTGCCTTTTGAGCATCTCCAGCAGCTGTTCACCAAACATAGCCAACCTAGTGAACTACTCCATGTATTTCACCAGAATTCTCTGATTCCAGCTGATATAGACCATACTCAGCTCATAACGTTGTTGTTCAGATGTCGGAAAATACCTGTTGTAAAAGATCTCACGAAAAGCAACCCAAGTACAAGTATCGGCAAACGCATCACCTCCAACCTGAGTACGCAAATGAGCTTTCCACCAGCTCAGTGCATCACCCTCTAGTTTAAACGCAGCAAGACGAGTCTTGAAATTGTCGGGACAACCCAAAACTTGAAACAACTTCTCCATATGGTAATCCAGTTCTCGCTTCGGCAGGAGTGGCAGCAGAAACGAACGCAAGCGGCTTAACTTATTTAAAACCTTTCGATCCAAACATGAATCACTTGGGGTGTTGCATCACCACCAACGCCACTGCCACCTCGAAGATTCAGCACCATTCATGATGTCATTGTGTCTGAGTCTCAAGCAGCCGTAAGGTAAGGGAGAGCATTGGCCACAGGAACAGCTCTCATGGCTCGAAGTTAGGAACATCATATCTGGAGTTTCTAACGGTTAGTCACATCTGAACGATCGAGAAAAACATTTGCAAACGAAACAAGATAGGTGACGAAGAGAGTTTCGAAGAAGAACCTAATGTCTACAACTCCTTACAGGTCATAGCACTAAGCTCTAAGGTCATAAGACCTCGTCATGATTAAACCTGGAGCCTCCTGATACCATAAAATTGTAACGCCCCGACCGAAGGGATAGAAGTATTACAAATATGGTGTGACATCAAAAGATTCATAATCATTAAACACAAGCATAAAACAGCGGAAGTTTAAAATAAATAACCAAGGAATAAGTCAACATGACTTAGGTACATAAGTTCTCAAATGGATAAACATATCCAAAACGAAATAACAAATGTTTGAAGGAAACATTTCGTATATCTAAGGTAAGAACCTAGGGTAGTCCACACCTCAGCATCATAACCCAAAGCAACCCCAGACTCTAGCTTAGATACCCTGCCGCAGGAAAAGAAAGTGCGCTGAGCTTACAAATCCGTGACAGATATAAATAATCGAATGCAAAAGATAACGGAAATCAAAGGATATGATACAAAGGTACAACGGATATCACAAGCATGATCAAAGGGATTACAAAATATAAGATAAGGACAAATCAGAAATGTCAGAATCATAGGGTAAGGTAAGATGAATCAGAAAATCAAATTAGGTTAAGTTCAATCACCAAGCCTAAACAAATCATATCAAAGTGACCATGGAGTCATGAGCTCCAAAGTCTGTTGTGAAAGACGTGGATTGCACCCAATCATTAGTCACCAAATATCCAAATATCATAATGTCATATCATCGATTCAAAAAATTCTAGGATGCTTCCATCGCCCCTTAACAAAAAAATATCTTAATAATGCGCATTATAATATCAAATGGGGGACCGGTATGAGAAATCCACTCACTCACACATGAGTCATGCCAAATGGTGCATCAATGACACGGCCATGGTACCTTCATGGCTAGGAAAACCAAATAGTGGTTGGTTCTCAAATGAGGGTTCAAAAGCAAAGTCATATCAAAGTTAATTTCAAAGGGATATAGCAAGGTTCAATATCAAAGGTTCCAAAATATCAAAGGTCATAGCAAAGGTTATATCAAAGGTTGCATAGCAGGGTTCAAAAGGGAACATAATAACAGATCATATAAGAAAGCCAAAATACAAGGCTCAGAGCAAATGTAGCAAATCAAATGAGAAATCAAAGATAGAGAGAAACATGTCATGAGAAACCTTAACATAAAGGTCAGAATATCTGTACCTTATTCCGAAGCAAAGCAAAATCAAAGAGAATACCACAGGAATATCACAACCACTCCCTCTTGTACGAGGCCTAAAGAAATGATGATATTGAATTACAAAACCATTCATAATTTTAAGTTATACTTTTATTTTAAGAAACTTTCTATTTTAGTTACTTTATTTTTAGTAACTTTCCATTTTTAGTACTTTCTTTTTTAGTAACTTTCCATTTTTTCTTAGGAAACTTTCATTTTTAGTAAGTTTCCAAAATTGTATTATTTAATCATGGATTTATTAAGTATTTTAAAATAGCTTAGGGACTGAATATGTCAACCTTATAAGTTTAGGTTAAACTTTCCATTATTTTAGGGTTTAATTATGCATAATCAACAATTTTCAAGGTTAAAAGTGTAAATATCTAAAGTTTCTTATTTTATTCAGTTTATACCTTCCTTTGTATGTATTACAAGTCAAACCCTTTAATTTTACATTAATTTTACATATTTTAGTCCTTTTGGTTTATTAATTACTTAACATTATCTATAATTATCTCTTAATTACAAATATAAATACAAGCCCTTATAGTTCAATATAACAAAATAAGTTTACTTTATACATTATTTACTATCCAAACCTTATACTTTCAGAATTTACAATTTTAGTCCTTATTATCTATTTAATTACTTTCTAATTACATAATATAATGAAATTAACATTTTAATCAAAATAATTATCAAATTGACATTTTATACCCCCAACTTATTTTATACAGAATTTACTAAGTATAATACACTGTCTAAAAAGACCCCATAGTTTCAGAAATTACATAAAAAAGTCCTTATACTTTTTTTACCATAATCGGCTAACATATTTAATTCACAAACCTTAATCAATTTTTACCCTATCACAAAACAATTATTTACCTATCATTGGACTTAAATTATACCTGGAAAAAATAACAAAACCCTAATCCTAATTCATTTTAACCATTTTTCTTCCCTTTTTCCACATTTTCGAATTCGGTAAATACAAAGAAATCTCCAAAAATCATTTGAATCATGTATAAATTATTCCAACAATTTCTCTGAGTTATATGAGATATGAAAATCCCAGAAAAATATAAAATAAAATTTTACCAATAATTTATATGCCGATTTATATTTTCATTTCTAATTAGGAGTTTTGAAAATGTTTCAATTTATAAAATCGAAATATAGTTGCATGATATTTTTCTCAGGTTTATAACATGTTATATGATGAATATAAGTTATAAAATTACCTTTGATGGCCCTTGATGATTTTATGATTTTATGCATCGGTATTAGTCTTTTCGAACCAAAACAATATCAAAAATCGAAACATCACTTCCCAAGCTTCCACTATTTTTCCCACATCTTTGTATTTAAATAATCTTGGAAAAATTTCGTCCTTGCCTTGGAAAATTTCGTTTTCCGTTCACTTTGGTATTTTAGGGTTTTGGTGCATTTGTTTTTAATGAATTTAACAAATGAAAAAATGAAATAAAGATGTGATAATTATTTGGCCGAGTCCTAGGGGCTTTAAATAGGTTTTAAAATCAGTTTTAATTATTTTCAATAATTATCTTTTATTTATCCACATTTTATTTAATTAATTTGTAATGTATAAGTTATTAAATACTTATATAAATTCGTCAATATACCTATAATAATTTTAATTTATTTTCATGGTATTAATAAAAATGTATTTCTAACCTTACAAAAAAATTTTCATAAATTGTAAATATTGTATTTTCATAATTTTTAACTTTGAAATGAAATGTTATTATGCTTTTAATGAATTTTCTTGCTTTTGGGGTCTTTTGGTAATTTCACTATATTGTTGAGATTTTTAGTTTTACAATAACAGAGGTAAGCTGCATTACTTTGACCATGTATTTATACAGGCATGTTACAAGTCTATTATATACATGTTATGGATGTATGTAATTTCAACCATTCCTATTTACTACGTGTATATCATATGATAACTTTCAAACACCATAGTTGTTTCAGGGGTGCAGACGACCCCAATTTGATAGTTGATTACTTTATAAATAGTCTCTGCACTCAATGGGTTGTTCTCCAAATCAAGATTGACAAGTTTAATCTTGCACCTACATATGTAAGAAGATATACTGCTACTAAATACTATGCACGATGTCAATGTGTAAACACCCTCAAACTATGATACAAGCGGAATACATCTTTGGGTGATTCGTCACAATTCATGCACACGAGTCCAGTAAACGTTCAAAGATTAACGTTATAAAACACAATTTCATTTATTAAAAAGATAAGAGTTACATAGGTCCCATTTCCATTATTGAAATGTTTTATAAAGTCACAACACGAATTTATTTCTAAAAACACTTGTTAGTTTATGACAACTTACTTCACTAAGGACCACCGTCCATTGATATCCGTGTACGTTCCAATCAGCCATCAAACAAACATTTACCTGAGATACTTTGCTTAAAAAGTCAATAAACGTTGAGTGAATTCATAGAGTTTACAATTAACAACAGTAAGTACACTATTTTGGGTTCACAAAGTATAACGTTGGACTCGTAGTCAAGTTATAAAAATAGTGTTTCCAACTAAAGAAGCCGTGTTGCGAAAATTATAACACATTCATCCCCGTAGGACAAAATTATATCGAGAAGTATGCCACTTCTTAATACATAACTACAATGGTCGTTTGACAGGGTAATCCAACGGATTCAAACCCCGGACGGAGTTTGCAAAACCCATAGGGTTATTTAATGCATTTGCGCTTACCTACAAAATGGTAACTAACCAGTCGCACAGAAAATAGGCATTATAATCAGTTTAGTGAAGGAATAATTCAAGTATCGAAAACAGTTTGCGTTCAATTTTACAAAACAAGCAATATATCCCTCTCGCGGAGTTAAAAACATTGAAAACTTTAAAAGCGAGGCTATGAACTCACATTGGTCGAAGCCGAAGATTAAATAACCGAAATAATTCACGGAAAATTCATCGGAACACGATCACGACCTGTTTATTTATGTCGACTCGGATTTGACTATTTCGATAAGTTTAGTAAACGAGGTTGCATAACATGTATCAACAATAATCATATATATGGTGTATATTTATATTTTTATTTATATTTTATATATATATTTATATATATATATATAACCACAACCACAACTCACACACATTCATACATTGTATGATGGAATCCTCTTGCGCACTTAGATCCAAAACCCAATACATTGAGTTATAATTGTCCCTCACGTTTTATCTTACGTGACTTTAATTGAAAACGTTATATTTTCGATAACTTTCTATTTTTAGAAAGTTACTATTTTCGAAAAGTTACCATCTTTGGTAAGTTTAAATATCTAAGTATATTTTTAATACTTATCATTTTGTTTTCTATATTATGTATTTAGTTTAATAATTAATTATATAAGTCGGTATTGACCGTTGACTTTTAAAGTACTATTTGACTTTTTTACTTATATTTATTTTTTACCCAAATCCGACCCTCTCCACCTCTAAATCACATTTTCACGATTCGGAGTAAAAAGAGATTTTATGCGAAACGATATTCCGGACAACGTTTTAGTTTTAGTCGAGACCCGAAACTCGATGGAAAATGACGAAAATGCCCCTGCAAGAATCTGCTATAACCTGTATTTTTAATAAAAACGCAGCAGTTTGACCATCGGTTTTGACCCGCTATATCACGTTTTTGTGACATTGACCAAAAAGAGATTTTATAGAAGCATTATTCCGGACAACTTTCGTGTTTCGCCGGAAGGCAGAAACGGACTCGAAAGTGCCCAAAACGGCCGTCGAAAATCTGATCAGCAACCAATTTACTAAACATAGTTGTTTGGAAATTTATAGTTTCTCTAAACTTGTTTTCGCCGTAACTTCTTCGTTATTAGGAGTTACGGGACGTTCGAATTACCGAAACGTACATTAGGACGAATTCTATCATATTTCAACATCAAAAATTAGATTTTAAGAATTTTCGAACCTCGTTTTGCGTGCTAAACTTTCTGTTCGAATTTAACTTTTACAAAACTCGCCAAAACCATTTTTCAATCCAAAAACACATTCACAATATACCCAAAATGGTCTATAAACTATACCCAACTCGTTCAATCATCCAATAAACAAATCTAACTAGTCGGCGTAAGATTCAATTCGGACTTCATCACATATATTATTGTAATCAATCAAACAACAAAATAAACATAATCACAAGTAATTATATACTTACGACAACACTATAAGTGTTGGTTTCGGCTTCCTCTTGGCCTCGAACACACGAACACGGACACAAACACGAACCCAACTCCATTTCTAGCTAACCCAACTTGTTTATAACACAATCTAGCTTCAATAAACACCCTCTTTAACCCGTTTATCATTGTGCATGCGACTTTTTCCCGGCGACACGGCGGTTACCGTTAACGGAAAAGTTTTCCGGTGGTGTTGGGAAGTGATTGGTGCCGGTCACTAGGGGGAGAGAAAAATAGGAACTAGTGTGTTTATTATTATAAAAAATATGGAAGTAAACATAAATATATATATAATAAATAATATATATATATATATAAATATATATATATATATAATAATCTATATATATATAAATATAAATAAATATATATATATTACTAGGCACTTTGGCCACTTGACACATTTAGTCCTCCCCTCTTTTCTTATTTTATATTTTTGACAGTCCACACTTTTACTTAAATAAAAACCGACTACCGTGGCTCGGGATTATACTTTCGAGACCATTTTTATTTCCGTCATCTTTTTCTTGGTTTAAAACATTTAATAAAATGCGTACATTTTAAAACACGAATCCGACTCAAGACAAGGAACAAAATGACGACATTTATAAAAATAATTAATTTACGATCTTAAAAATAATAACGCGATGCGTCGAAAATTTTTACGATGCTCAAAACGATTAACGAACGCGCGGTCAAACGGTGACTCGCAAAATGTCAAAAATAAATATTTTAAAATTTTCCGTTCGTAATAAAATACGAAATTTTTACGACCAATTAAAATTTTTTACATTCGACAGTCGCTTCACAAAAGAGATAACAGCGATTTTTATAAATTAATAATTATTGAACTTCGAACTCGCGATCGTCCATACTCATCGTTGAAACACGGTGTTACACAATGACCTGAAGAAATACGTTAGGAGTTCGTCAAGTTCAGGATCAGTCCTAAAGCAGGTGTACTCAGATTTAAGTATTTCATCAGAAGATAATTATTGCAATACGACTGATTACGCTATTCATGATGAGAACTTGGGATCCACTATAACCGAGTATGAGGAAAAGCTGATGGATGAGCTTGAGTGGGGTCATGATGTATCTAGATTAAAGCCTGTTGCAACTCATATATGTACGAATGAGTGTCCTCATGCACCTAACACAACCACGAACGATGTAATTGTGAATGACCCTAACAAAGGTAAAGCGATTATGGATACGGAGCCTGCTATTGTTGAAACTCATATTAATGATTTTACACATGATGAATCTTCTTCTTTGCCTGAACTTGCATCTGATGTAAACAAAGTTGTGTGTCCTCCTTCAAGTCCTACAATAGAATCAGATGAAATGCCAACTAACGTTGATTGTAGACAACCAAGAGAAATGTGTAGTTGATGAGGCATCACACTAATCCAACAATGACATTATGCAAGATGATTTGAACTCAATAAGCGCTTAACAGTAATAATTCTGTTCATGTTTATATGATCAACCGATACATTATGAACTAATGGATTTTTTATACCAACGTACTTTCTTATTTAGAATGTCCAGGTAATATATCTTATTATTATATGAATGTGTTTAGATTTAATGACTTTTTTGATATTCTTTTTGATCTGTCATATACTCATTGGTAAAATTACATTAGTTTTGAGGAAAGGTACAGTGTACAAGCAACAGTATCCTAAAATGAATACAAAATAGTCGCCAATGCTACTATTGGAGAACAAATCAGAAAACAAAGTCCCAATGCTACAGATCTATTTTCTAACATTTCACTCACTTGTCAACAATAAAAAACATTACTATATATGCTTATTATATGTCTATAAGATTAAAAAAATTAACAAAATTTGATAGACATAGCTTTTGGGCAACAAAATTTGCACAAGACTTTGTATGTTTGTAAAATATTCTTTTATGAATATATATTGTAAGAAAAATAGAGTACTTATCATGTACTACTTTCGTCTCAAATTAAATGTCTAGGTTGAATTTTTAGAGTCAAATTAGTTCAACTTTGACCTTAACTATTTTTTTTTGTTATATAATACTTGATGCAAAATATATGAATAAACTAAGTTTTAAATTTATTTTTCATTGGTATAATTTTTATTAAGTACTATATAATAATAAAAAATTAAGGTTAAAGTTGAACTAATTTAACTCTGAAAATTAATTTGAACACTTATTTTGAAACCGAGAAAGTAGAACTATACACTTTGAAATCAAATTTAATAAAAAAAATTGATTATAATGTTATGTGTTCTTCTATTATTAGTAGTTAGCATTCATGATTT
The DNA here is from genome assembly GCA_026074375.1 of Tanacetum coccineum. NCBI lineage: Eukaryota > Viridiplantae > Streptophyta > Magnoliopsida > Asterales > Asteraceae > Tanacetum > Tanacetum coccineum. The sequence continues at coordinate 33,728 of BQNB010039104.1, read as the reverse complement.
TTTAATGAGTTCTCCTAATAAATGTTTAGTGGACAATTAATATGGAGTATTTATTAAACACAAACTTAGGATGCGTTTGGTATGAGGGCTTACGCATATTGGGTTGGGGATTGGATTAAAAAGAGATGTTTAGTTGTTATAATGAGTTTTGGATGTAGCTATCATGCCCAAATATTTTCTGTGTGTAACACCTTACTACTTCCTCTGAATTTGATGGTTGCCTCACTGATATTGTCTAGAAATTCGTAAATCTCATATCAATCATATATTAATTTGATGCTTTACTTGTTTTATCTTTTTTTATTGATTTTTTTAATCATAATAAGATTATAGAAAAAAAAATTAATCAACCATTATTTAAATATATTTAAATTCAAATCTAAATTCAAATCCAAATCCAAATTCGATTCCTTTCACAAACCAAACGGACCCTTACTTTGAAACATTAATTTAACCTTATTAAGCATAAAAATTGGTTTAGTTAAATTACATTGTCAAATTAAATTTACTTAAACTTTTTCTCTTCATGAGACATTCAGACCCGTGCGATGCATCGGTTTTGTTTTTCGATAAAAAAATTAACTTTTGATTTTGTTGAGTTGAAGGTGATTCTTGGTATTAAGGCTATCACATATATTTGAGCGGTGATAATTTTTGCTAGAATGATATATTTTCCTAGATGGGTGATAATGAGGTGAGTCTCAATGCACAAACCTGAGCTTGAATTCACATTTCGTAGGAGCATCAAACGTATGTCCTTTTTTAGTATTAGGGCATGAGGTGACATGCCATGAGAACTTAGAGAATTTAAAAACTCGAGTGAGTATAATTGTTCTTGATCTAGAGTATGAGTTGATGCCTTACATATTTCAAGCCTTTACTCACCCTAAACTCAATTTTATAATATAATAGATTCGCATCTTTATTACATACCAACAACTACTATGATTTTGTTAACTATCCTTTTTAGTTCGACATTATATCATTCATTGCAATTACAATTTCATTTGCTACAATGATAGACGAAACTAAAGTAATCTAATATGTTGTCTTTTATCGGAGGTATTTAGATGTGCATTCACAGGGCCGGTTCTGAGGTTTTTGATGCCCTGGGCGAGCCGACTAAAATATGCCCCTTTATAAACACAAAAACACACGATCTTTTAGTGGTTTGGAAAAATCGAAAAATAAATACGTATAAAATGAATTATAGAATAATATCACCTGGTTAGTTTCACGTGATGAAGATGAAGAAATTCACGAGTCACGACTAGAGTATAAAGCATAATATATGATTCAATATTCCAAGTTTCTTGATCTTGATGTCACCTGTTTTTTCTTGATCGAATAATATCACCTGTTTCTTCTTTCAAATAGACTATGACTTTTAAACTTTTTGGTAAATGGTAACTGCAAACTTGAAATTCCAATAATCACGTCTCTTTTTTTAATGATTGCAACCTTTTCAATTTGGTAACTTCCTATAATTACGTCCCACATAAATATTGATATCTTGTTTCCATACTACATAAAAGAAAAGTCCAGCTTACTAGTATTGTGGGCTTAAAGTATATAAATTCAAATGGGCTTATAAATTGAACCTAGTCTAATCTAACACAAGCTACCAATATGATGCCCCTCCACTTTGTGCTGCCTTGGGCTGTTGCCCACATGACCCTATAGCAAATCCGGGCATGTGCATTCATGAAGGTAACAAACTTGAATTACGAAGTACGAAATTGGAAAAACCTAAACTTGAGCAACAACAATACTCACATATAAATAAAATCTTGAAATTGCTGGTGCAACTTCACTATTCCTCATAACAAACTCGCACTACAAAGTACGAAACAAAAAAAATGAATTTAAGCAACCCGATTACTTAAATATAAAAAAAAGACTTAAAAATATCGCCTTACATGATTATGATCAATAACAAAATGCTACTTTGTTTTGACAAACTATAGTTAAGCACATAGCTTAATAAGTCATAATCAACATTGCTAAAACTAATGAAGTATAAAATGATAGTTTGTCTTGTTTACATATAGTAAGATTAAATCTCGCTCTTATGAAAATACGACTCAATATCTTCCCATTATTCTATAGTAATCTTGAGGTAGTTTGTCATTTAGTTTTATTATTTCTGCAAGGAGAAAACAATTTGTATGCATGAATCAATATATATTTAATTTGGATGCAAATAACCTATCATTTGTAGTGAAAAAAAGGGTAACATTTTACTAGTAATAGAGTTAGTTGGTGTATTGGAATGTCTATAACAAAGTAGTGATACATTAAGTATGTATTTGTGTGCATAAGCTTGCTAGAGGGATTGAGGGAAGGAAGGCATAACCTGTTATTGTCTTTTGCATACGTAAGCAATCATGAAACATAGGTGTGTTTAGTTTCATAATTTCTTTCTTCATCCTTTCATTAAGAAGATTAAAACCATATTTCTAATTCCAAACTCTAATCGTCTCTGAGGTGGAAGGGAGAACCATAGTACTAACTCCACAATATCGAAGATCTTGTGAAATCATTATGTACAACATAACAGACCATCACATTTACGAAAATTAAATTTAAAAAAGCACAAAGGTATTGCAATCTTATATTGTACAAAAAAACTCACATGCTCAATCCTATTCAGTAGTTTGCCACACATTCCTCTATTTCTACGTGTTTCAGTCGTTGCTATGAATGGCATCTCAGCTAGATTAGTCCCATGAACTCTCAACACGAAACAAAGCATTTCAAGAGAATATAATGAGCAAACATAGTGAGGCGTCATTTTATACACTTTTTCAAGGTCATTTAACCTCAAAAATATGCAAATATGCCCAAATATTGTACTTAATCCTTTCTAATTATTATTTTAGCATTTAGGAAGCACTTGGAAGAAAAGCGCATGACTTGAGCTCGATTCGGGAAGAAACTCGACAAAAACACAACTTTTCAAGATGGTGACTCCTATCATGGCGCCTTCACCAAATGTAGCTAGAAAGTGAACTTTTTGGACGCAAAGTGTGACTTCTCAGGTCGTGGAGGATGGCGTCACAAGATGTGGCTGACGCCGTCAGAATCATCAAGCGACGACGTCACAATACATAGCAACGGCGCCACAACTAGCCGACAAAAGAAACCCTTAGAAGATTCGACGGGCTAACGGCGTCACAAAGCCCTAGCGACGCCGTCAGGACCCAAATTCTATAAATACAACCCCTTTATTCTCATAATTCGTGTGGAAACTTAGGAGAACTTTTAGTGAGGCTACTTTGGACGATTTTTAGGGTTTTTTTAACCCTCTGGTACTCACATACTCACGTGTTTAATTGAAGTGAAGTCTCTTTACCGATTTAATCATTTAATATGCTTATGTGTTGTTTGATTATATATTCTTCGCTTTCTGTTAACATGCTAGGCTAAATCAATTAAGGTTTGCTTATGATTGCATGAAACCTAGTTTGTAATCTTTGATTGTATTGCTTCTTGTTAGTGGTGTGAGCGTTATGCTCTAAAAAAACTAGCTATAAGATATTACATTAGCATATACGTCTAGGAAAACGTGATTAGGTTAGATGAAACCTACAATTATTTCTTCATAACTATTTGAGTATTAAGTAGATTTATTCTTCAATATTTATTACGCGTGATTTACTATTGGGAGGGAGCGTGTTTGACAGGTAACACTCGACTAGGTTGTCACATAGAACGTGAGCTTGACCAACTCACTGCTGTATTAGGGGAATACTTACACATTACACTAAAGAGGGCGACGGGCAATAAGGTTAAAGAGATCAACTAGGGAGTAGTGCATGATTAAGTGAGCACGTTTGTTTACCTATATGAGTTTCCCACCAATTTACTTTTCTGCATAGTTAGATTAGATTTAGGAGTAGTTAGTAATTTAATCAAAACCCTCTTCAAAACTCGAGATTTACTTGCTTTCAAAAAAACATAAAAACACATAAATAGTCTTCCCTCAACCTTTAAATCTTAGTAATGTACAATTCAAACCTACCTCACTATTCCCCTAGAGAACGATCAATCCCCCGAATCTTGCCTATACTAAACTGCCTAGGAGGATTGAAAAACTTCTTTCGGAGGTCTTACAACATCCGCAACAAGTTTTTGGTGCCGCTGCCGGGGAATAGTCTAGGTTTCGGATTCTATCTAGCTTAGGTTTACTTAGTAGATTCCTATCAAGTGAGATTTTTCTTTATCTTTTAGGTTAGCTTTCTTGTAGTCTGTCTTTTTTGTGTTTTTGTTTTGTAATTTTTCATTTATTATTTCATTCTTCGTTATGGAGAAGGCAAATCCAGCTGTTCGATCTCTTACTTGTAAACCTTCTTGCTTAGAAGGAGGACCCGAATTCGTTATGTTATTTAAAGAAAATGATTTGGTAGAAGAAGTTGAGGAAGAATTTGAGGAGGAAGAAGAAGATGATGACTTAGAGTACTTTAACACCTTCCCCGCTAAAGAAGAGTTAGATTAGCATGAATATCTTCTGAAAAATCCTCGACCTTCTTGGATTAGGGCTAAGGTTAGAAAGGGAAATTTAAACAATATAAAAATCACATGCATGATAGGTTATTTCCTTAAGGAGCAAACTTACATTGATCTAGAATCCCCAGTTAATATAATGTCTAGGCTTTACTATTATTGGATCATGAACGAGGGATTATAATCAAGAAAGAAACTGTTAAATCCTAGGAAGACTTGCAATTTTGTAGAAAGAGTTAGAGGTTTAAAGGTCTTTGTAGGTAATTTTACTTATGATTGTGATTTTATGGTTCTAAAGGATGTTAGTAGTGTCATAGACCCTCTTCTAGGTGGAATTGTCTTTGGAAAGCCATTTGTAAAAGAGTCTAAGCTTATTTATGATAAAGAAGAAAGAACTGTTATGTTTGAAAAGAATGATGAAAGAGTAACATTTAAGATGCCTCATAAGATGGAAAGGTTTAAGGATATAGAAGATTTGAATACCGATAACATACCACCCTTCTTTATAACAAGTAAAGGGGACGAGGAAAAATAGGAAGGTTATGTTAGTAGAAAAAGGATGACTCATTATTCAGACTGTTTGAAACGAGGACCCGAGTATAAGCGTGATGAATGAATAATAAAAAAAATTCAGTTTCTTAATGGAAGAAGTAGTGCGAGTGGCGAAGAAGTCACGTAAGGAAAGTGACTCTGAGTCCAGCTACAAGACTCGTTAATAAAGAAAAGCGCTTATTGGGAGGCAACCCAATCTTTTAATTTTATGCATTTTAGGAGTGTCGTATGTTTTTAATTTTTGTTATTTGTTCTTATATGTTTAGATTATATGTGATCATGCTTTGCTTTGTTTTTAACCTCGTCTTAATTACATTCAAAGGTATTTTGCATAAAATAAGTGTAGGGGAAATATCTAGTTTTTAAGAACCATTTTCAAACATGTAAAATAGATAATTTTAAGTTAATTCACATTTTATGTTTGTTTGTTGTTTGAGTCATATGTTTGTACTAACTGTTTTCGTGATTTATGCAGTAATTTTTCCAGGAATGAAGTAATAGGATATTTTAGCAGAAATTTTTCCTGGAAAACAAAAACGCAAAATCTGTTAGACATTCTTGACGGCGTCAGGATTTATTCCTGACGACGTCAGAATTGTAGCTGTAGAGAAATCCGCGTTTTCTCGAATTTTTGAAAAGTTATTTTTGTTAAATTTCCAGAATTTTTAATTTTCCAGATTTTGGCAGAAAGCCACTATTACATTAGTGCTAACATTTTATCTTTATTGCTTTCTTAGGATTTTAGTTTATGATTATATTGGGTTGTATATTATTTATCGTCGATTTACGGTGGGTATAGCTGTTTTTTGTCTTTGATTTTTAGGTTATATTAGATAAGGAGAGTCTGGAAGTTCTTAAGATTTTCACTTGGACGATTCTTAGATGAAGATTTAGCTGGTTTATCTCGTTTCTTCTCCGATATTGAGCAAACCAAAGGAGTATTAGTTTCTTTCGTCTTTTATTTATTTTCCCTTTCATGTTTTTCAGGTACTTTTAGAACATTTGGGACAGTGTGCAACTTAAGTGTAGGGGTAATGAAAGCCTTAGAAACTATCTTTCCATTTGCATTTGCTTTGTCTTTAAAATGATGAAGTAATATACCGAAACATAGTTTAGGACAGTAATTTTGACCCAAATTTAAAAAACATTATGACATATATCGGTGAAACTGTAGTATTAGGAGCGACTCATTGATAGGAGTTATATGATTAGCACAAAAAACCCTACCACCCAAAAATTCCACCCCAACAGTGTGAGGTTTGCCCCTAGATCTTTAGGAATAAAAGCATGCATCTTTAACGCTTATGAGAGTGTACCGGTAGTATATTAGATTCTCAAACTTGCTTTAGTGATGCATCCCAAGACTGCTAGTAAGATCACATTCGTGTGATTAGGAATTAATAAGTGATAAGAGGCATTAGGAACCCTTGTTTTTAGCATGCGTTTGTTATAGTTATGATGATCTCATTGGTCATATAACTACCCCCACACCCTTTCTTCGCACTCATTTTTAAAGCAAGATACCCCTAGTACACCCCTCCGAGCCTAATTTTTTCGCGATTCTCATAATATTCCGGTAGATTCCAGATTATTAATGAAGAACATTGTTTACACCCTACTAAAATGTTACACCCAAATCGCCTTAGCCTCCCTCGTATGTACTCATTTTTAGTACATTATGTCTATGTGCTGTGTGATTATTTGTCTTTCTTTTCTTCAATTTAACTTGCTAGGCTAAATTAATTAGTGTTTGCTTATGATTGTATGAAACCTAGTTGTGATCTTTGATATTATTGCTTCTTGTTAGTGGTGTGCATGTTAGACATTAGAAAACTGGTGGTAATACGTACCATTGTTAGACGTCTAGTGAAACGTGATTAGGTTAGATGAAACCCTCGATCTAGGTTATCAACTGGGTTGATTCCTTCTTAAGTATTTGGTGTGCGTGAATTTACTATTATGAGGGAGCATGTCTGACAGGTAACGCCCGACTAGGTTGTCACATAGAATACGAACTTGACTAACTCGCTGCAGAATTAGGGGAATACTTACACATTACACTAATGAGTGTGACAAAGCAATAAGTTAGAGAATTTAACTAGGGACTAATGCATGATTAAGTGAGCACATTTGTTTACCAATAAGAGTTCCAGCCAATTTTACTTTTCTTGCATATTTAGATTAGAATTAGATAAGTTGTAGTTTAGTTTCAAAACCACTCCTTCAAAACCGGAGATTTTACTTGCTTTCATAAATTTTAAAAACATAAAAATACTCTTCCCTCAACCTTTAGATCTTAGTGAACATAAAATTCCAACCTACCTTACTATTCCCCTAAAGAATAATCAATCCCCCGAGTCTTGCCTATACTACACTACAACGATTAGGTACTCTGCCTAGGAGGATTGTAAAAGTTCAATGTTGCAATCTGCCGCATCAAGTTTTTGGCGCCACTGCCGAGGAATAGTTTAGGTTTTGGATTCTATCTATCTTAGGCCTACTCACGAGATTCCTATCAAGTGATATTTTATTCTCTTTTTAGGTTAGCTTTCTTGTAGTCAATCTTTTCTTTGTTCTCTTTGTTTTGTAACCTTTCCTTTCGTTAACCATCACGGGAGACGAAAATCAACCCCGTACTTTAGGAGATTATTCCCGACCTAGCCACGCGGGCTATCGAAACACTATTGAGCTCCCCGAAGGAGACAATGTGTCATCACTACAATCCGACACCATCCGGTTGGTGCAAAATGGATGTGCATTCCACAGACTCTGGTCCGAAGATCCAAACCAACACCTTAAGGATTTTCTAAAACTTATGGACTCACTTGACCTTAATCGTGCATATAGGGAAAGGACGAGCCTGCATTTATTTCAATTTTTCATCACGATCAAGCTAGCAATTGTCTTGAACGTTTACCCGCGGGATCCATCTCCACTTGGGAGGATCTGACTACCCGTTTCCTTACTCAATTTTTCCCTCCGGGAAGAACTACCAACCTTAGAAATCACCACCCTCGATGTTCTAAAAACATCAAGGTAAACCTCTCTCCGAAGCATGGACTCATTTCAAGGACTTACTTCAAAAAGTCCCTCAGCATGGCATCGATCTTTGGCTTCAAATTTGATTTTTTTATGACAGCATTGATCGTATTACGCAAATGGTTATGGATTGTGCGGTTGGACGGCTTAGAAAGATGAGTGTTGAGGAAGCATGGAATACTATTGAGGAATTAGTTCAATATGAAGAAGAAGAGTGGGACGACCCAATCTTTCTAGAAAAGGAAGCCTCGACTATGAAAACGCTAACGTAGAACAAATACTGGAAAATATGGGGTGTCAAGTCGATTCACTAATGAAAGAAGCGATTTCACTATTAGGGAAGAATGAAAACGTGTGTGGAATAATGAGAAAAGAAGGAGTATATTTATCCCCTTAATTACCACACCTTGAACCATTCTAGGGTTTAGTGATGAATTTTATTCTTGATCAAGAGAAAAAGGTTCGAAAGCTAGAAGAGTGCATGGGAATGATAAAGGATGATTTTATTCAACTATCTTTGGAAGTTGTTAAAAAATAAAAGAAGAGATAAGAACGCAGGGATACGATCAATATCATTTCAAAAAGATCTAGAAAAGCACAAAGTATCTGGACACTGAAAATTCAGATTCCAACAAAAGAAACACACTTCCTGAGCTCTTTACTCGAAAAGAATCTTTCTGCATCTAATGTGTTTCAAAAGCTTTAAGTTTATAAGACTAGAATTACTGTTTCAAAAGCTTTATGTAGTATAATATTTTAGGTAAGACCATGTCATCCACAGGGATTTGATTTTGTTCATATAATCACAAGTTTTAAGACAAATCTTAAAGACTTTTTCAGATGAGATATGATTGATGATGATTTCAATAATAAAGGAGAATGACTACTCGGATAGTTTCATATAATTCATAAGCAATAGTAATGATTACGATCTTCGATTTTAGGACTTAACTTTATAAAAATGTTTTTTCGTCAAAAAACCTTTTCACAAATTAATCTTGTTTTAACTTAAGACTTATATTAGTTAACTTAATCAGATGTGTCACGCAAATAATCAAGTTACTATTATGTCAAATCTATTTTGTTTATCAAATAACGTAAGCACACAACATAGCACACAACGGGTCTTTCGACCTATACCATTATGTGTATACAATCAAAGTTGATTGACAAAGTTGACAAGATAAGACACGATAGGATTTCAACACAAGCTTAAGATTAATAAGATCGTGAAAATACCAAATACTTATTTATTATATTAACATCACCGAGTAGACATAAGGAGCTTAGCCACTCATGGCTATGGTGTTCATAACAAAGTAGAGTAGAGAAACAAGAAACATACGATAATCGAATTAGAGATGGATTGAACACAACCTGTTACAAGTACCGAATCGTACTAAACCCTTATTTAACTAAATACTATAATGTTGTTTTTTGTCTTCACCAGAATTTCATACTAAAAAACCAGGGACTGAGAGAGAATTGTGAGTGATTGATAGGATGAGGAATTGCTTCAAATGGCTTGATTTTCGTCTTTATTTATAGGTTGGGAAGGGCAAGAAGTGTGGCGCACATTCTAAAATGTACGGTGTACTTGGCTTAGGTCGGTATAAATATCATTAATGCTGAAGAGAAGTGCGACGCACATTCTGGGAAAACCGGCGCACTTCGTGTCTTTAATGGCTTCATTGAATTCGATGGTAAGTACGGCACACACATAAGATTGTGCGGCGCACTTTCTTGCGATATTTGCTTTTATCATTTCTTTTTCTTCTAACTTTGCTTCCAAAGAGCATAAACACTTGTATCTTGATTATTTTGAGCACGGGATGTCTTCAAGTGAACCTGCACATATTTCATGTGATTAAGTACCAAAAGTTCATGATACATGATGAAATATATACAAATAACGACGCCGAAAACATGTATAATTAATGTGTTATCAAATCCCTCCACACTTAGCTATTGCTTGCCCTCAAGCAATTAAAGCGAGAAAACAAGATCATTTATCGTGGACGTAGAGAAATTATTTTTGTACAAGAGTTTACCGGTTTTATAACGTTTCAAGCATAGACATATAACTAAGCACCTCACATAGGAAATGTGTTTATTTTTAGATTCACTCAAGTCACTCATATAGGGTTTATATTTGTAAAGTCGCTCAATTTGCACAAACATAATCTAGATAGCTATTATAGGCTTGTACAAGACACATTCACATGCCCGTTGCGGCGTGAGCACCTAGACAAAATCTCAAAAAGGTAAAACGTGATAATTATGTGGGTGAGTATGATACATAATTTCATGTGCTAAGTTAGAGCCTTATAACAACTTTATAACTTTTCCTTGATTTTTTTACCAAATACTTAAGGCTGGCATAGAGCTGAGATATTGAGCACATAGATCTTGAGATACTTGGGGTATTTTAGAACTGAAAGCGAGTGTTGCGGATAATGAAATACTTGGGGATTTTGTTTTACCTCTTATCATACGATTTTGACTATAAATTAACCTCACTGCGGTCTAGTAAATTATTAGAAATCAAGAAAAGACTCGGTCACTCCTAAAATAAATAGCTCGTAAGTCTTAGACAGTTTTTGGAACCTTAAATAGGTAGATGGGCCAAAGCCCATAGAAATCTCATTGAGGCTTAAGTGAGCCATGGCTTATGTTTGTATAAATACCCTCTCCATAGCTTGGAAAGGGTGTTGGTTGGTTTCATATTACACACACATCTAATCTAATATTCTCTCTCTAGAAACCTTCCCTCCATCCCTTTCTCTCTCTAGTTTTGTCATTGATTGGCTAAGTGTTTAGATAAAACATGTATTCTACAATTGGTATCAAGAGCCATGGGGTGATTTAGTAGGATTTGTGTGCAGTTTTTTTGTTCGTTTTGTGGTATTCAAACCTTCAAAAAGATTGTCACTTTTTGAGTATTCAAAATCCGTAAAACTTACATTTTTATGCTTCTTATATCCTAGTATAAGTTAGTTGTACAAGAAAAATCAAACAAAAACGTCAAAAAGTGTATCTTTTAGTGATTTGAAAAAAGTGGTTTTAAGCTTGGGCGATATATACCTCTGCTATTCTAGGCGATTTATACGTTTCTTGGCTTGGGCAATTTATACATCTATTAAGCTTGGGCGATTTATACGCTTTGGCTTGGGCGATTTATACATCCTTGGCTCGGTCGATTTATACGTGTGATTAAGCTTAGGCGATTTATATGTATGTACCTTAAGCAGTTTATACATCTTCCTTGGGTGATTTATACCTCGTATATTGGGCGATTTATACTTCTTTTCTTAGGCGATTTATACATTTCTTCTGGGTGATTTATACATATTCTTTAGGCGATTTAGACCACTTTTATTGGGAGATTTATACACTTCTCTTGGGCGATTTATACAGTTTCTCTACACTGCATTTGGGATATTTATACATTGTCTTTGGGAGATTTATACACTGTTTTTGTCTAGGCGATTTATACATCTCTTCTAGGTGATTTATATGGTTTTTCTGTGATTTGTAAAATCCCATGAAATATTCATTTATCTTCTTGGTTTTATCAGGAATTGTAAAATCTCGTGTAATTCTATTACTTCATCACTTCAAGAACATCACTTTAACACAAATTCCTTTAATCACTAAACGATCACAAGTTATCTTTTCTCATTTAATCAATCAATTCAAAATGATAATTTTAGCAGAATTCATGATCATTGCTAGTGCGGACAACCATCCTCCCATGTTGGAGAAATCTATGTATGACTCTTGGAAGAGTCGTATGGAACTATACATAGAGAATAGGGAGAACATGAGAATGATTCTAAACTCAGTTCAAAATGGTCCACTTGTATGGCCTACTATTGTTCAAGAGATGGTACCAATAGGACAAAGAAGTATGAAGAACTTTCAGCTACAGAGAAGCTCTAAGCTTATTGTGATCTTAAAGCTACCAACATTGTTCTTTAGGGTCTTCCACCAGATGTGTATGCCATTGTCAGTCATCATAAAGTTGCCAAAGAGATATGGGACAGTGTTAAGCTTCTTATGCAAGGCATGAAATTGTCATTACAAAAAAGGGAATGTAAATTGTATGATGAGTTTGATAAGTTTTCATTTATGAAGGGTAAAACACTGTATCAGTACTACTGGAGATTTGCTCAACTAATCAATAACATGAACATTATCAACATGTCAATGAGACCAGTTCAAGTGAATACAAATTTTCTGAATAGTCTACCGCCATAATGGAGTATAAATGTGACAAATGTAAAGTTGGCTAGATATTTGCATACTACAAACTATGATCAATTGTATTCATATCTCGAACAATATGAGGCACATGTAAATGAAACTCGCTTGATGCATGAACGATACCAAGATCCTCTTGCATTTTCTGCCAACTACAATCAACCACCGTCTCACCTTACCAACTATCATTCTCAATACAATGCAACACAGTTTCCTCAATAGAGAAACATAATGATTCCACAAGTTCACTCTCCTCAATCATACTCACCAATGTATGCAGCACCTCATCTATCACAACCATAAATTACTCATTCATCTGTTCCACCAACACATCAATACCAGTCTCAAATGAATCATCAAACCTCATATGTTCTACAAAATGCTTATCATTCACCTCAAGTTTCAACACAACCAATGACTAAATTTCCTCAATTGGACTCAGGTCTTGCTGTTCTTGTGTTTACTCCCAGAGATGATCTAATTTATTGTCTCAACAAGGCAATGGCTTTCATGTCAGTTGTAGCTGCTTCAAGGTTCCCTTCAACCAACAATTAACTTAGAACTTCCTCTAATCTGAGAAACCAGGCCACTATTCAAGACGATAGGGTTACTGTGTAACAAGTTTAAGGAAGGCAAGGAAAAAGTTATACTGGTACTGGAAATAAGGGTAATGCTACTAGTTCTAGGGGAAACAATGCAGGAGGGCAGGCAAGGGTTGTTAAATGCTATAATTGTCAAGGTGAAGGACACTTGGCTAGGCAGTGCACTAAGCCTAAAAGGCCAAGAAATTCAGCATGGTTTTAGGAAAAGATGTTGTTAGTTCAAGAACAAGAATCAGGCCAAGTTTTAGATGAAGAGCAACTAGCATTTCTTGTAGATCTAGGAATTCCAGACGGGCAAGCTGCTCAGACAACCATTCCAAACAATGTTGCTTTTCAGACTGAGGATCTAGATGCTTATGATTCTAACTGTGATGATGTCTCTACTACAAAGGCGGTTATGATGGCCAATCTTTCCAACTATGGTTCATATGTTCTCTCAGAGGTACCTCATTCTGAACCCTATCATAATGATATGGATAATCAAAGTATGCATGCAATTCAGGATTTTGAACAAACACCTATTGTTGATTTTCTAGAAAATGAGATAATAAGTGATAGCAATATCATTCTGTACCCTTAATATTTGCAAGAAACACAACATGCAGCTGTTCAAGATACTAATTTGTATGCACAACAAGATTCAATGATATTATCTGTGATTAAACAAATGTCTGAACAAATGATTAATCATGTAAATAATTAGGAAAAGGCTAATTAGGAAAAGAAAAATGAATCCTTAACTGTTGAGCTTGAGAGATATAAAGAACAAGTAAAAACTTTTAAATAGAGACTTAATATTGATTTAAGCACTCGTAAAAAATGATCGATTCTCAAATGGATGATATGATTAAGGAAAACCTTGCTCTTAAGCAGCAAATTGACTCACTTGAACAAAATCTTTCTAATCAAATCAAGGAAAAGGAATATTTATTGCAAACATTTACTATTTTCAAAAATGAATCCAAAGAAAAAGAAAGTAAATATATGGACAAAGAAATTAATTTAGAAAAGAATATAAAGGAACTGGATAATATTATCTACAAAGTAGGTCAATCTGCTCAAAGAGTGCACATGTTAACAAAGCCACAAGTTTTTTATGATGGCACTCACAAACAAGCTCTTGGTTATCAAAATCCATTTTATCTTAAGAAAGCTCAGCGGATTAAGCCAACGTTGTATGATGGTAGTGTAATCTCTAGTTAACATGTTGTTATTCCTATAATTAATGAAGAAGAGACATTGATTTTGGAAGAAGTAAGTCGATCTAAAATGCTTGCAAAACAAAATAATCCAATTTCAAAAGAAAAGAAAATTAATACTACTCCAATTAATTATGTTGAGTTAAATCAATTGTCTGAAGATTTTGGTAAACGTTTTGTTCCACAACAAGAATTGTCTGCTGAATAAGCTTTCTGGTTACAAACTTCTAACCCTAATACTAAAATTTTTGATATTTCATCTGTTAGAATTGAAGCTCCTATTGAACTTCCTAAGGCTAGTTTGGTTAATACAAGTCTTAAAAAAGCTTAAAATCCATCTTTCCAAATTTGACACAGTGGTGAAAAAACAAATTACACCTGATGCTATTACAGAAAGTGAATGGGGGTTTGAACACACTAAAGCTGTTTCTCTAAATGAAATTATTCCATTTTTAAAGACCTTACAAGACATATTCAATGTTTTTGATAAGGATCTTCTAAATGAGGTAACAAAAGTATAAACAGTTTTTAACCAAATGGAAGCTGCTGTTCAACAGTGTTTAGTAGACAAACAATGTTTTGAAATTCATAAGAAAGAACTTTTTCTTGATAATGATTGACTCTTACACCAAATCACGTCTCAGGATATTATTCTTACTGTTATGAATTCTACTACTATTTATGGTGATTCTGTGAATTTGGAAATGCAAAGTCGTGAATCTTGTGATAAGTGTTTCGATCTTGATGCTGAGCTTTTGAAAAAACAAAATGCGTATAATGAACTTTTGAAAAGTTACTCACAACTTGAAAAACATTGAATTTCTCTTGAATTGACAATGCAACCTAAATTAAGAAATTTTTCAAAAGGAAAAATCCTGTGATAATCAAAATGCTCTTGAAATTCCAGAATATTTTGAAAATAATGTTTTGAAAGCTCAACTACAAACTAAAAACACTACCATTTGTAAGTTAAAGGAACATATCATATCTATGAGAGAAAATGATAAAGAAAAGAAAGTCAAACTAGATATAGATGAAATTGAGACCATTAACATTGAACTGGAACATAGTGTGCCCAAATTACTATCTGAAAACGAGCTTTTGCATAAAGAAATTGAGCATTTAAAAAAGATTTACAAAGATCAATTTGATTCAATTAAAAAGACACGTGCTTGTTCTAAAGAACACAATGACTCTTTGATTGCTCAATTGAACTCTAAATCTATGGAAATTACAGATTTAAAATGTCAAATTCAAGAAAAGGTTTTTGTGACAACAGCATTACAAAATGAATTAAGGAGATTAAAATGTAAAAATGTGCTTGATAATGCCACCACAATAACTAATGCCACCACTATTGCTTCAGGAATGTTCAAGCTAGACATAGAACCTATTTCTCAAAGACTTAAGAACAATAGGGATGCCCATGAGGATTATCTTAAGAAGACTATAGAAAATACTGACACCATATGTGGACTTGTAGAACGCGCTAGAAAACAGAATCCTAGTGAACCTCTTTTAGACTCTGCTTGCATGTTTACAAAACACGTTCAGGAATTGTTAGTCTATGTTTCTAAGACATGCCCTAGTTTAACAAAACCTAGTGAGAAATTGGTGGCTGTCACACCATTGAACAAAAACAAGAAAGTTAGGTTTACCGAACCTGTCACATTACAAAGTAACACCAAACAACAACTAGGTTACCATAACACACCAAATTCTAACAAACCTATGTTGACTTCTATAAAATTGAAGAGTTCTACTAGTGCTAGCAGATCACAGCCTTCAGGCAATACAAAGAACAATAGGATCTTGCGACCTACCAGTAGCAACATGAAGAATAAAGTAGAAGACCACTAAGGAGCATTAAATCTAAGTCAAATAAAATGAATCGTGTTGTTGAACCTATTTATAATGCAGATGTTAAGCATTCAATGTTAAATGCGAATTCAGAATTAGTTTGTGCTACTTATAATAAGTGTATGTTTGATGCAATCCATGATATGTGTGTTCTTGATTTGGTTAAAGATGTGAATGTGCGTTCTAAATCTAAGTCTGCTAAGAATAACAAAAAGCAAAATATTTGGAAACCTACAGGTAAAATGTTTACTGAAATAGGATATAAGTGGAAACCAACAAGAAAACTTTTCACTTTAGTTGGTAACTCGTGCCCTTTAACTAGGATCACTTCCACTAAAGTAGTGCCTCTTAAGGAAACCACTTCTCACTCAGTAGAAACACTAAAACCAAAGCTTAAAATCTATAACAGGAGACCCAAACTAGTAAAATCTGTTGGTTTGAGTAAAAAATCTAAGATTGTCGAATCTAGGATTGCTAACAACTCGGAACCCAATCATTCTTGGGGATCCAATGCTACAGATGTTCCATCTTTTTCTTATCTTATCAATGACAGGTTATCCAGATTGTTCTCTGGTATCTGGACTCCAGATGCTCAAAACATATGACAGGGAACCGCTCTCAACTCATGAACTTTGTCAGTAAATTTCTAGGAACTGTTAGATTCAGAAACGACCAGATTGCAAAGATTATAGGTTATGGTAATTAACAGCTGGGGAATGTAACTATCTCAAGGGTATATTATGTTGAGGGCCTCGGACATAACTTGTTTTCAGTTGGACAATTCTATGACTCGGATCTTGAAGTTGCCTTTCTGAAAAACACTTGCTTTATTTGGAATTTAGACTGTGTTGATCTACTTTCAGGATCCAGAGACACAAACTTGTACATAATTTCTCTTAATGACGTGCTAAAGACTTCTTCGATCTGTCTACTATCAAAAGCTTCAAAGACTAAGAGTTGGTTATGGCATCGTCGATTATATCATCTTAACTTTGGTACTCTAAATCAGCTAGCCAAAGACGGTCTTGCATGAGGCATTTCAAAGCTTAAATTTAAGGAAAATCATCTGTGTTCAGCATGTGCATTAGGCAAAAGCAAGAAATCCTCTCATAAACCCAGATAAACTCTATCTTCTGCATACGGATCTGTGTGGCCCGATGCATGTGGAGAGCATTAATGGGAAAAAGTACATCTTGGTGATTGTTGATGATTTCTCACGGTTTACTTTGGTCAAATTTCTAAGATCAAAGGATGAACCTCCTGACACTATCACAAAATGCATCAAAAAAAATTCAAGTTCGTTTGAATACCACAGTCTATAATGTTAGAACAGATAATGGAACTGAATTTGTCAATCAAACCCTTCGAGAATTTTATGAAAATGTCGGCATCTCGCATCAAACATCTGTTGCTCGCACTCCTCAACAGAACAGCATTGTCGAAAGACAAAACCATACTCTAATGAAAGCTGCTCGCACAATGTTGATATTTTCAAAAGCTTCATTATTTGTGGGCCAAAGCAATCAATACAGCTTGTTATACCTAAAACCTTTCCCTGATCCGTCTATAATACATCAAAACTCCATATGAGCTGATGCACGACAAGAAGTCAGATTTATCATTTCTTCATGTCTTTAGTTCACTCTACTATCCAACCAATGACAGTGAAGATTTAGGTAAACTGAACGCAAAGATCGATATTGGTATTTTTGTTGGTTAGGCTCCCGCAAAGAAAGCTTTCAGAATCGATAACAAGAGAATTTGAAAAATCATGGAAACCATCCATGTAACGTTCGATGACCTGACAGGCATGGCTTCTGAACAATTCAGTTCAGAACCCGGACTTCAATTTATGACTCCTGGAACACTTAGTTTAGGACTTGTGTCAAATCCTCCTTCTTTAACACCATATGTACCACCCACAAATAATGATTGGGTTATCTTGTTCCAACCAATGTTTGATGAGCTCTTACATCCTCCACCAAGTGTTGTTTCTCCAGTTCTTGCAATTGCTGCTCAAAGACCTGTTGATCCAACTAGTTCACCTGTGTCAACTTCAATTGACCAAGATGCACCATCATCAAGTAACCCATCAACACAAGAACAAGAACAATCTTCAATTATATCTCAAGATGTTGAAGAATCCTTAAAAATACCACACTTTCATGATGATCCACTTCATGAAGACAAGACTTCTCAAGGATCGTCATCAAATGTGCGGCCATCCCACACTCTATTAGATCTTCTTGGTAAATGGACTAAGAATCATCCATTAGCAATTGTGATTGGAGATCCTTCTTGATCAGTCTCCACATGAAAGCAACTTAATTTCTCACTCCACTTGAACCAAAGAATTTTAAAGAAGCAATGCTCGAATCCTCATGGATTGAAGCTATGCAAGAAGAAATACATGAATTCGAGTGACTGAAAGTCTGGGAATTAGTACCTTGTCTAAATTTCATGATGTTGATCAAACTCAAGTGGATCTACAAAGTCAAGAAAGATGAACTTGGGGTGTACTTAAAAATAAGGCTCGATTAGTTACAAAAGGATACCGTCAGGAGAAAGGGATTGATTTCGAGGAATCGTTTGCATCAATTGCTAGAATAGAGGCCATTTGTATATTCATTGCTAATGCTGCCAACAAGAACATGACAATCTATCAAATGGATGTCAAAACATATTTCTTGAATGGCAAGCTTCGCGAAGTGGTCTATGTTAGTCAACTAGAAGGATTCGTAGATCAAGACAAGCCAAATCACGTGTATAGGCTCAAAATGCACTCTATGGTCTTAAAAAATCTCCACGAGCGTGGTATGATATGTAATGTGTATTTTCTTTTAAATAGATCAGGTTTTAAATTTATAAACTGCGAACCACCTAAGATCTATATACACACTAATGAGCAGTTTACCCGGTCACGTACAATATATTTAGGATAAGTCCGAGGTTGACCCAAAGAGCTATTTGTAAGGCTTCTAAAACAAGGCTATCTACTATTAAACTAGAAAGAAATTTAAATTATCGTGTTTGGATTTGAGAACATGAAAACTTTAATTGAAATAATCTAAGTACGATTGCAGGGAAGAGAGTTCAGTCCTAATTACTTCTTAATTAACTTAATGCTTCAAGTTATTCTACTAATTAGAAAAGCTAGGATCGAATGGTCATGCAATCCTCACTTATCTCTCGAAATCCCGACCACACTGGTCATAGTAACCAGAATTTTTTCCCACTGTTCATGGTAAGTAAGCATCATATTTGGAATTCTTATAATCAAATAGACACCAAGAATTAACAAGAAATAAATAAATCATAATGATAATTAATAAGAAAAGCTTAGCCAAAAATTATATTCATACAATCAATATCACTACCAATTAATAAAAGTAATGAAAACATGATACTCGAACTAAACTAATATGATGATGATGATCAGGTCCGAATTCTCTCTTCTAGGATGGCTGGTGAATGCTAAAAAATGACTTGGGGTAATGTCTCAGTCGTCCCCTCAAATGGGAGGAAGAAGGGATGAGTATTTGGGCTGATTTCGGCCTTTATTTATAGATTTCGACCTAGTTATGGCGTAACTAATGCGTTTGGTTACGTCGTAACAATCCTGATGTAGATTTCCTATTATGCAGGCTTAAAATAGGTTACAGCGTAACAGATTTGTTTGATTACGTCGTAACCATGATGTGGCGGGTTTATGGCGTAACTGATTTGTTTGGTTACGTCGTAATCATGACATGGCAGGTTTATGGCGTAACTGATGTGTTTGGTTATGGCGTAATCCTCTATCCATGCCCACTTAAATCAACTTCAAAGGATTTAGTATAAAGAAGTTATGGTTAAAATACTAGAGCACATTTCCCGAGATATCTCAGGAGCATTTCTTCAACTCTTCGGCTTTGTTTCTTCACATAATTCTTTCATGAGCCCTTCATAATAACTCCAAATCATAAGTTAATAACTTCATAAGTGTTTCTTCAGTAGAAGCATCCATTTTTACTTCATTTTTTTCAAATGCTCGTGTTTTTCCTGTAAACAACATAATAAGTGATTAAGTATCATTTTCAGGTATTTATACAATAATTACAAGCATTTTCATAGGGAATTTGATACTAAAAAGTATTAAATATTTGATGTTATCAAATATCCCCCCACTTGACTTCTACTTGCCCTCAAGTAGAACTATTAGAATAATTTATAAAAAGATTTCCCCAATTTAATTCAGAGAAATGAATTTTTAATTTACTTATGCTAGAAATATCAAAGCCGAACATCTCATAAAAATAGGGATAAAAAGTCACTCAACTCTCATTCTAGTCTAAGTGCTTCATTTTTCGGGGTGACCACTCAATTGCACTGTCATAGCATGTATTCTATCATAGGCTTAGAAAGTACACAAATCTCCACCAGCTAGAATTAGGGTCTAAACAGTCTTAAAGGCAATAAGGGTGAAACACTGGTTTAAACAGGGTGAATCATCCTGCAATCAAATCCCTCATTCGAGCAAAACCAAGGGTTAGGATGCAGAATGATATAGGGTAGGATAAGACATGGGATACACATTAATTGGTGTTAAGTAAAATAAACAAAACAAATAGTCTAAAATAATCTAAGGTTGTCATAATCGGTTACCGTCCATCTATAAGCCCAAGTATTCAAGTCCGAAAATCTGATCCACAATAATGGGCTACTAGCTCCATTCTTCACAATCATACATATGGCTTATAGTTGCACCATATTCACATATTTTTTTAACTTGTTAGTTTTATAACAAGTAACCAACATATATATATATATATATATATATATATATATATATATATACTACAGAGGCTTATATCTTTAATTATTACCTCTGCAGCATATAATACATAACACATATCCTCCCACTTGAGATGAACAATATCGAAAGTGCTGATATCGGGGGGTCTTTATAGATCAACAATGATAGGTTTTCCATGAACGCGTAAAATTTCCAAACCTATTTACCCGAACCAATGGACTTAAGTAACCAGGAACTTCAACACAAAGAAAATATAGACTACAGGGTTGGCTAAGGCGAAAGGGTGTAACGATACATAAAAGGGTTTTGACACAGATTGGCTTAACAATGTGATCTAGGGGTATCTTGCACTAAAATTGAGTGCAAACAGGGGTTTTTACACGGGTGGTCGACAAGTCAGTGTAATAAGTCGATAAACACACACATATAGGTTGTTTGGGTGAATTCCTAATATGTTGCCTTCTCAAAGTATCTATTCTTACTAATCAATTAGGTCTTGAAATGATGTACATGCCAAGTTCTGAAGTCTACAATACTACTGACACACTCATATTTTTGGTGGATTTTTGTATATTAGATGAAAATGGAATCATTAAGCTTAACCTCACCAATTGGAATAAAGGGTTATTGTGCGCTCGGCAAAGATTTATTCTAGTTCAGTAAGAAAACCTGTCATTTTTTTAAATTGGCACAATTTTCAAAGGAAACTAAAAAAATCAAAGGCAAATATGGGTCAAGTGATAATTATACTCCCATCCCCTCACTTGGTTTGTACAATGTCCCTATTGTACAATAAGGAAATGAAAATTAAAGATAAGAGTATAATTAGAACGAAAGACTCCCCTAGATTTGCTTGGTATGATAAAGAGACAACATGCTCTAAGCCATGCTCCAAGTCTGCTTCCTCGAGCAACATCCATCATCACAAATCATCCAATCATCATCATTGACATGGTATCCAACTAATCCGGTTTTGAAATGCTTTCCTGTAGCCAAGCTTCGTCCTAGCATTACTCCACATACTTTAACCTGTATAGTTGCAAGAAACTAATACCAAAAGCATAAATCCGACAAAAAGAAAGATACCAAAATGTAAAAGATAGAAATACAATCCTAACTCACTTTTGTAGAAATCACGGTTGCATTTAGCGTATGCAACAAGCCTTTTAAACCACTTGGTGGCCCAAGTGGACGAGTGAAGTCTCATGTGGGTTTTCAAAGAACATACGCACAAAGTTCATTTACCAATTAAAAACAGTTTTGTAAAAATTTCAAACATTTTAATATTAGCATGAATGGATTACGTCGTAACCATTAAATGAGTTACGTCGTAATAATGTGGTTTGTAAAATTTGAAAAATTATTAGAATCGGTTACGGCGTAACCATATGAAACATTACGTCGTAACAGTATTAATTACGTCGTAACCTTTATAGTTACGCCGTAACTTGCTGTATTTCAGCAACCACTTTACCACATAAAACGAGTTGTGGAGACCTCGAATTCCATCCCCTTGAAGCGAGAACCTGCAAAACCAAGTTAGAAATATACAAAACTAACTAAATGTAGAAGTTTAAAATTAACCAAAACATAGTTACAAGGATAATCATAGGGTGCCTCCTACGAAGCGCTTGTTTTTGTTCAAGTCTCTAGCTTGACTCCACCCTTATTTAATAATCAATAGGTTGTTCATCCCATCACTTGAAAACAAGTGTGGGTGATAGTATCCACGTACACCATAAGGGTGTAAGTATGCTATAGGAGGAGCGTTTAAGGTTAAATATTTATACCTGTGGAGAATTTTAAACTCCCTCTTTACCTTATTAGAAATAGATGATAGAGTGATTTGTTACACAAAATTTTCTTGATCATTGAGCTCCATACAAACTAGGAAAGGATCATTAGCAAGACTCCATTGTAACATTTCTTTAGTGTTTGAATGGTCAATGTTGTAATCTTTATCCATTTGAACGTCCTCCACTTGTACTTCCTCTTTTTCCTTCGTAATGCTAATATCAATATCTTCATTAACCTGCTCACAAATACTAGCAAATAAATTAGTAGAGGGAAAGTAAGAAGGTCAGGAAGTTCACCATCCTCTTGGTCACTATCCTCATAATCAATGATATCCATTGTTTCATCATTACACCTGCTTGGAACTTCATGTTCCATAGTTCTTATGTTATCCGCTCCTATTCAGAACAAGTCATCCAAGATTTCATCTAAGCTGGAATCCTCCTTATCCAAAGGTGGTTTAGGTGTGTGTTGCGATTGATTGAAAAAGTAGGGTGTAAAACCATAAGTGGGAACGTGTATTGTACTCTTCATAGTCGACATTGCTATATCATACCTAGCATATTATTTTAAGGTCATATTATCAATGTTAACATTACTATGACTATTATGATGTATGATATTGATAGTGGCACAAGGCTAAGGGGATTGAAAACATGTGCGTAAAGGGGGTAGATTATAATATCCTTCATCCTCCTCATCAGAGTCAGGATATACCCAAATTCTATTCCTCACGGGAGCAACACTCTTCCTAGAAGGGTAACTCCTAGCCAAATTCCTATTCCCTTCGTACATCAAGTATTCATTAAATGTCATATTATTAATATCGGGCTCAATTATAACTACTTACAAAAACCTTAAATTAAAAACATAATATAGATCCTCGACAGCGGCGCCAAAAGCTTGATGCGTATTTTCTTTTAAATAGACCAGGTTTTAAATTTATAAACTGTGAACCACCTAAGATCTATATACATACTAACGAGCAGTGTACCCGGTCGCGTATAGTATACTTAGGATAAGTCTGAGGTTGACCCAAAGAGCTATGTGTAAGGCTTCTAAAATGAGGCTATCTACTATTAAACTAGAAAACAATTTAAATTATTGTGTTTGGATTTGAGAACATGAAAACTTTAATTGAAATAATCTAAGTATGATTACAGGGAAGAGAGTTTAGTCCTAATTACTTCTTAATTAACTTAATGATTCAAATTATTCTACTAATTGGAAAAGCTAGGATCGAATGGTCATCTAATCCTCACTTATCTCGCGGAATCTTGACCACACTGGTCATAGTAATTGAATTTTGTCCCACTGTTCATGGTAAGCGAGCATCATATTTGGAATTCTTGTGATCAAAGTATTATAACCAAATAGACACCAAGAACTAACAAGAAATAAATGAATCATAATGATAATTAATAAGAAAAGCTTAGCTAAAAATTATATTCATGCAATCAATATCACTGTTAATTAATAAAAGTAATGAAAACATGATACTTGAACCAAACTAATATGATGATGATGATCGGGACCGGATTCTCTCTTCTAGGATGGCTGGTGAATGCTAGAAAACAACTTGGGGTGATGTCCTAGTCGTCCCCTCAGATGGGAGGAAGAAGGGATGAGTATTTGGGCTGAATTCGGCCTTTATTTATACGTATCGACCTGGTTACGGCGTAACTGATGTGTTTTGTTACGTCGTAACAATGCTAATGTAGATTTCCTATTATGCAGGCTTAAAATAGGCTACGACGTAATAGATTTGTTTGATTACGCCGTAACTATGATGTGGCGGGTTTATGGCGTAACTGATTTGTTTGGGTATTTCGTAATCATGACATGGCAGGTTTATGGCGTAACTGATGTGTTTGGTTATGGCGTAATCCTCTATCCATGCCTACTTGAATCAACTTCAAAGGAGTTAATATGAAGAAGTTATGGTCAAATACTAGAACACATTTCTCGAGATATCTCAGGAGCATTTCTTCAACTCTTCGGCTTTGTTTCTTCACATAATTATTTCACGAGCCCTTCATAATAACTCCAAAGCATAAGTTAATAACTTCATAAGTGTTTCTTCAGTAGAAGCATCCATTTTCACTTCATTTTGTTCAAATGCTCCTGTTTTGCTTATAAACAACATAATAAGTGATTAAGTATCATTTTTAGGTATTTATAGAATAATTACAAGCATTTTCATAGGGAATTTGATACTAAAAAGTATTAAATATTTGATGTTATCAATATGTTGTCCAGCTTTCTACTATCACAAGAATTCTCCAAGGGTGTAGTCGAGCCAACACTATTCACTGGGAAAGCTGTCCGTGACATATTATTGGTATAAATTAATGTCGATGATATAACTTTTACCTCCACTAAACTGGCTATGTGCGATGAATTTGCTAAAATAATGACTTCTAAGTTCAAGACGTCGATGATGGGCAAAATTTCTTTCTTTCTATGACTTCAAATTTCTCAAAGTCCTTGAGGCATCTTTATTAACCAGTCTAATTATGCTTTTGAAATAATAAAGAAATATGGTATGCTATCTAGTGATCCCGTTGACACCCCTATGGTGGAAAAAAGTAAACTAGATGAAGATTTACAGGGGAAACCAGACGATCCTACACATTATCATGGGATGATTGGTTCCTTAATGTATGTTACATCCAGTAAACCAGCCCTTGTATTTGTAGTGTGCATGTGTGCCCGGTATCAGGCAAAGCCTACCAAGAAGTACTTACATGCAATTAAGTGAATCTTTTGAATCCTGAAAAGAACCATTGATATGGGTCTTCGGTATTTGAAAGATTCTTGCATTACTCTAACAGCATATGCAGATGCAGACCACGCCGGGTGTCAAGATACTAGATGAAGCACATCTGGAAGTGCATAATTCTTGGGAGATAAACTTGTTAGCTGGTCATCCAAAAAGCAAAAGAGCACTGCTATCTCCAAAATAGAGGCTAAATATATAGCTTTATCTGGGTGTTGTGCTCAAATCTTATGGATGAGATCACAACTAACAGACTATGGTTTTAAATTCAATAAGATTCCTCTGTAGTGTGATAACAAGAATGCAATCTCTTTATGCTGCAACAATGTTCAACACTCAAGATCCAAGCATATAGATGTGAGATACCATTTTATTAAGGAGCAAGTGGAGAATGGAGTGATGGAACTCTACTTCGTCAGAACAGAATATCAGCTAACAGACATCTTCACCAAAGCTTTGCCACGAGAAAGACTCAAATTCTTGATCAAAACGCTTGGACTGAAAAGCATGTCTCCTGAGACTCTGAAACTTTTGGCAGAAAAAGAGGAAGAGTAATGGTGGTAACTCTTCACATATCCTATGTAATATATGTAAATAAGAAAATATAAGAACTCAAAAAGATTTTTCATTTTAAAAAAAAAATTCAAAAAAATAGAAAATTAAAAAATCATAAAATACAAAAAAATATGTAATTCTGACATGTCTTCTGGAATCGATAATATTTACGGCCCTAGAAATGTCATTCAACAATGATACGTGACTGTAAATAAAGTTCGAACAGAAGTTGTAAATGTTTTCAAAACATGTCTATGGCTTGCTATTATTTCAGATAGCAACCCGGACATCATCTTAAAGACAAGTATTTCGTCAAAAAGAAAACTTGACCTCACAACGGGAATTAATTTTCTTGGGCATGATCTACTTCATGACCATGCAAAGGCTTGTGTTTACTTTGCAACACAACTCGTGCTTGCTATATACAATAAATGTACATGTCAGTTCATTTATTTGTTTAAAATAAGAGAAATCTTATTTTTGTGGTGTTGATTTAAAACGAATTTAATCATCTTAAAGTTTTATCAGAAAATGATTTTCAAAGACATTTGACCACTCAAAAACTGACTATAACTTTTTAAATAGAAAAAGGGTCTTTGATCGAGGGGGAGAAAATGTCAAATAATCTTCTTCAAAAATCATCAATTAATAAATAGAAAAAGGTTTTAGACAATAACGGATTAATACTTAACGGGAAGTTAATTAATTTTAACTCATTTGGTCTTTATATGTTATGTGTTTTAACCTTTAGGGACTTGATTGCAAAATGTAAGGCTTAGTCTAGATAATAAACTTTTGAGGACTAAATGTGCCAAAAGACAATCTAGAATTTACCTTAGAAAAAGTATTAAAGAAAAGTGTAAGGGTCATGAAACTACAGGGGGCAAAAGGGTCAAAAATTCAAACAATTTTAATAACCCTCCCACCCCCACCCGCTCGTTTATACACACACAAACAAACACTCTAAAAAAATTTAATCCTCCATTGATAAAACTCGAATTTCTCAAGATCACAACAAATCGTGCGTTTCATTCCTTAAGGTAAATTACAAATATGTTTCTTACATCCTAAACAACTTCTAATCAAAAGGAATTAAACAAATACCCACAAATTGGACCAAAAACCCTAAATCTTGATTTAGGGTTCTTCAAAAATTAAATGTGTTGTTTTTGTTAAATTGATTGGGGTTTTTGATATTTACGGGTTGTAGATTACTCGTTTGTAGCAGCTTTTGATATGGTTAACACATAGGTGTGTTCTTGATGATTCTAGGGTCGAATTTATAAGAAAATTATGTAGGGTGTTTACTTGTTCATGGGTTTGTGTTTATAAGCTTTAGAATGATCCCTTGTATGCTTTAGAGTGTGCAAATCTAAGATAGTACTTCAAAATTTTGATATCTTTGGTGAATCGAGTTGTTATACTCGTTTCATAGCAAAAGTGGTAATTTTTGTGGTCAATTCTTGTTAAAAATGATTCATGTGTTGTTTGTGGTTGCTAATGGTCATGTTAAGTTGAAAAAAGAAGCTTAAAAATTGAAGTTTGTGTTTTTCATAAAAAATTTGTTCTGGGCGATTTATACGAGAATTACTCTAGGCGATTTATACATGAATTCCTCTAGGCAATTTATATGTAAATAGCACTGGGCGATTTATACGTAAATTGCACTAGGTGATTTATACGTGAAATACATTGGGCGATTTATACATGAAATACACAAGGAGATTTATACACTTTCTTTAGGCGATTTATACACAAATTTAACACTAGGCGATTTATACCTTCAATTTTCACTAGGTGATTTATTTAGGGTAATTTTCCTTAGTATTCTATCTGAGTTGTTTAGTTGATTATGTTTGACCAATAGTTAGTCTGTTGACCTTACAAGTTGACTTTTTGATCTTTGATCACCGACTTGTGTTATAATTGTATGCCTGATAAACTATGTATATTCCCCTCGTTAATAATCATAAGTTGCATCTTAAAACTCTTTGCATGAAACAAATTGTCAATTAGTAATATATAAATATATATATGTTTATATATAAACTGTATTGGACAAATCTTAGCAGAACCATGAATCCAACTACTGCTCAACAAATTGCTCTTGACAATGCCTTGGTCGCACTTGGTGATCGAGTTAAGATTGGCAAGTGTAACATGAGAATCATTCCCCACAATGACAAAGAAGGAACCTACTTATCAAGTTGTATTGGATACTCTTGCAATCTTTCCTCTCTACCTAGCTTTCCTAATCACAGTTGAAGTCCTGAAAATATATATGCAACAGTTCTGGCACGCCATCACCAAGATTAAAGACTCTCTTTCGTACCAGTTCAAGCTGGACAAGAAAAAGTGCAAAGTTGATGTAGAAGTCTTTCTTGACATTCTCCAAATCTGTCCTAGACTTCCAAATCAAGAATTTGTTATACCTCCTTCCTCTGATCCAGAAATTGTCTCATTCATCAAGGAAATTAGGTACACAGGAGATATTGAATCTATAACTAAGGTGTATATTGATCATATGCATCAACCTTAGAGAACCTTCTCTGCCATCATCAACCGATGCCTTTCTGGGAAAACCACAGGTCTTGATAAGATCAAGCTTTCAAGAGCACAAATCCTGTGGGGGATATTCCACAATAACAATGTTGATTATGTTAAACTACTTTGGGAAGACTTCATCTTCCAGATAGACAACAGAAACACCAGTGCTGCAAGAAAGGAGAACATGCCCTATCCAAGATTCACTAAGGCTATCATCCAACACTTCATTTATAAAGATAAGTCAATATCTATAAGGAACAGACAGTCCATGCACACAGTCCAGGATGACAGTATTTTGGGTTCCTTGAAATTTGTCTCCAAAACTGAAGAATATCAAATGTATGGAGCATTAATTCCTGCAGGGATGACAAATAGGAAGATGCGAGACTCTACTGCCTATAAGACTTATCTTGCATTCGCTACAAGAGCAGCAACTCCCAAGAAAGCAAGGCAATATAAGAAACCTGCTTCTCCATCAAAGAAGAAAACTCTCGTCATAGTTGAAGAACCTGTCAAGAAAACTGCCAAGAAACCTACTGCTAGAAGACAGTCAGCTGGTGTTCAAATCAGAGACACTCCTGGTGTGTCTGGTCAAAGAAAAAGTCACCAGCAAAGACTGATAGAAGCAAAGGGATTAATTTACTGTCTAAAGCCGCTTTACTTGAGGAAGCTCAGTTGAAAAAGGCTATCAAAAGGAGCAAACGAGAAACAAACATTCATCAAGCAGGTGGCTCAGGTGATGGAGTTGGTTTAGAATTAAAGGTTCCTGATGAGCCAAAAGGCAAGTCAATTAACACAAGTGAAGGAACTGGTTTAAAACCAAGGGTTCCCGATGTGTCTAAAGCGTATTCTTCTAAGAGTGAGTATGAATCTTAGGGAGATAGTGGTGATGATGATAATGATGATGATCAAGAAGTTAATGATGAAAGAACTGAATCTGATGATGACAAAAGCATTAATCTTAATAAGACAGATGATGAAAAAGAAACATAAGAAGATGAGTATGTACATACACCTGAAGATATGAAACAAATGATGTAGATGATGAAGAATATGATCACATTAATAAAGAAATGTATGATGATGTGAATGTGAATTTAAAAGATGTAGAGCCTATTGATGAAGGGAAAGGTAATGAGGAGATGAATGATGCTGAAAAGGTAAATGTTAAGCACGAGGAAGTTAATCAAGAGGATGCTAGTGCTCAAGTTCAAGATGAAGCTTAGGCAACAACTACTGCTGCTCCTGCTCGGGTTGCAAGTTCTAGTCGATCTGTTTCATCCAACTATGGTAGTATATTTCTCAACCTTGATAACATTTCCTCGGTAGAGACTAAAATTATTTCTATGTTGGATGTTCAAGTTCAACATGAAAATCTAAGTATCCATTCTTCTTCACTGCGCACTGTACTAGTCTTAGTAATCCCTAAACCCACAGTTCTTTCATCAATCCCTAAAAATGTTATAGCAGCTCCTGCAACAACCATTCCTCCACCCATTCCTCCATTCATTACTTATTCTTAACAATCAACACAAATCCCAACACCAACAACTACTGAAGCTACAACCTCAACTCCTGCAGTTCAATCTCCACACTTTTACTTAAATAAAAATCGACTACCGTGGCTCGAGATTATACTTTCGAGACCATTTTTATTTCCGTCATCTTTTTCTTGGTTTAAAATATTTAATAAAATGCGTACATTTTAAAACACGAATCCGACTCAAGACAAGGAACAAAATAACGACATTTATAAAAATAATTAATTTACGATCTTAAAAATAATAACGCGATGCGTCAAAATTTTTTACGATGCTCAAAACGATTAATGAATGCGCGGTCAAACGGTGACTCGTAAAATGTCAAAAATAAATATTTAAAATTTCCGTTCGTAATAAAATACGAAAATAATTATTTACGACAAATAAAATTTTACATGTCGACATTCGCTCACACGATTTTTATAAAATAATAATTATGACGTCGAACTCGCGATCGTCATACGCGTCGTGAAACTCGGGTTGTTACACAATAACCTGAAGAAATACGTTAGGAGTTTGTCAAGTTCAGGATCAGTCCTAAAGCAGGTGTACTCAGATTTAAGTATTTCATCAGAAGATAATTATTGCGATACGACTGATTACGCTATTCATGATGAGAACTTGGGATCCACTATAACCGAGTATGAGGAAAAGCTGATGGATGAGCTTGAGTGGGGTCATGATGTATCTAGATTAAAGCCTGTTGCAACTCATATATGTACGAATGAGTGTCCTCATGCAACTAACACAACCACGAACGATGTAATTGTGAATGACCCTAACAAAGGTAAAGCGATTGTGGATACGGAGCCTGCTATTGTTGAAACTCATATTAATGATTTTACACATGATGAATCTTCTTCTTTGTGTGTCCTCCTTCAAGTCCTACAATAGAATCAGATGAAATGCCAACTCACGGTGATGTAGATAACATGAGGATGTGTGTTGATGAGGCTGCAACTAATCAACATGTGGACATTAGGCAAGATGATTGAACTCAATAAGCGCTTAACCGCGAATAATTCATTCATGTTTATTTTGATCATCTGATACATTATGGAAATAATGGTTTTATACCATCGTACTTTCTTATTTAGAATGTTTCAGGATTATATCTTTTATTTACATGATTGGTTTAGATTTAATGACTTTT
Source organism: Tanacetum coccineum (assembly GCA_026074375.1). Classification (NCBI taxonomy): domain Eukaryota; kingdom Viridiplantae; phylum Streptophyta; class Magnoliopsida; order Asterales; family Asteraceae; genus Tanacetum; species Tanacetum coccineum. The sequence continues at coordinate 2,543 of BQNB010039104.1, read as the reverse complement.
TTGATATTCTTTTTGATCTGTCATATACTCATTGGTAAAATTACATTAGTTTTGAGGAAAGGTACAGTGTACAAGCAACAGTATCCTAAAATGAATACAAAATAGTCGCCAATGCTACTATTGGAGAACAACAAAATAACAACGTCCCCAATGCTACTATCTATTTTTACATTTCACTCACTTTGCTACTAATTAAAACATTACTATATATGCTTATTATTATGTCTATCTGTTTATAACATGGATGAATTTACTCCCTAATGCTACTACTAGACAACAACAAAATAACAACACTATTGTGGATGATGTTTCGAACAAATAAGACAATGTATTTAAGTTTAAAATTTAAATTCATACATTTCCCTCTCAGGTTTGTCATTCCATAGTTTGACTTTCATGATGTACATGTTACTAATATTTTATGAACGATACCGACTTTAAGTAATTTGTACTAAAGCAGCCAACACATTGATAAGAGTTCAGTAGTATGAACCATGCTTATCAAAATATTGCGTCATTTCAGCTTATTAATGTTTTTTAAACTTTTAGATGTTATAACAATATCTAACATATAAATAACCGTCTACCCGTGCAATGCACGGGTGTTGTTCTTGTTAATAATGGTCAAGAGGTAAATCAAATATCAATTTTTATCAAAAAAACATAACCGGTGCATTGCACGGATTTGAATGCCTCGTGATTAATTATATCTAACTCAAGTCTGTAATTCAAAGCTTTTAAATTAGTCGTTCAAAATTTAAAAACCACATTTACCAAAAGAAGAAACTATATCATGAAAGCAGTTTTAGTAAAAAAATTAACAAAATTTGATAGACATAGCTTTTGGGCAACAAAATTTGCACAAGACTTTGTATGTTTGTAAAATATTCTTTTATGAATATATATTGTAAGAAAAATAGAGTACTTATCATGTACTACTTTCGTCTCAAATTAAATGTCTAGGTTGAATTTTTAGAGTCAAATTAGTTCAACTTTGACCTTAACTATTTTTTTTTGTTATATAATACTTGATGCAAAATATATGAATAAACTAAGTTTTAAATTTATTTTTCATTGGTATAATTTTTATTAAGTACTATATAATAAAAAAAATTAAGGTTAAAGTTGAATTAATTTAACTCTAAAAATTAAGTTGAACACTTATTTTGAAACCGAGAAAGTAGAACTATACACTTTGAAATCAAATTTAATAAAAAGAATTGATTATAATGTTATGTGTTCTTCTATTATTAGTAGTTAGCATTCATGATTTTTTAATGAGTTCTCCTAATAAATGTTTAGTGGACAATTAATATGGAGTATTTATTAAACACAAACTTAGGATGCGTTTGGTATGAGGGCTTACGCATATTGGGTTGGGGATTGGATTAAAAAGAGATGTTTGGTTGTTATAATGAGTTTTGGATGTAGCTATCATGCCCAAATATTTTTCGTGTGTAACACCTTACTACTTCCTTTGAATTTGATGGTTGTTTCACTGATATTGTCTAGAAATTCGTAAATCTCATATCAATCATATATTAATTTGATGCTTTACTTATTTTATCTTTTTTATTGATTTTTTTAATCATAATAAGATTATAGAAAAGAATTTTAATCAACCATTATTTAAATATATTTAAATTCAAATCTAAATTCAAATTCAAATCCAAATTCGATTCCTTTCACAAACCAAACGGACCCTTACTTTGAAACAATAATTTAACCTTATTAAGCATAAAAATTGGTTTAGTTAAATTACATTGTCAAATTAAATTTACTTAAACTTTTTCTCTCCACGAGGCATTCAGACCCGTGCGATGCATCGGTTTTGTTTCTCGATAAAAAAATTAACTTTTGATTTTGTTGAGTTGAAGGTGATTCTTGGTATTAAGGCTATCACCTATATTTGAGCAGGTGATAATTTTTGCTCGAATGATATATTTTTCTAGATGGGTGATAATGAGGCGAGTCTCAATGCACAAACCTGAGCTTGAATTCACATTTCGTAGGAGCATCAAACGTATGTCCTTTTTTAGTATTATGGCATGAGGTGACATGCCATGAGAACTTAGAGAATTTAAAAACTCGAGTGAGTATAATTGTTCTTGATCTAGAGTATCAGTTGATGCCTTACATATTTCAAGCCTTTACTCACCCTAAACTCAACTTTATAATATAATAGATTCACATCTTTATTACAAGCCAACAACTACTATGATTTTGTTAACTATCCTTTTTAGTTCGACATTATATCATTCATTGCAATTACAATTTCATTTGCTAGAATGACAGACGAAACTAAAGTAATCTAATATGTTGTCTTTTATCGGGGGTATTTGGATGTGCATTCACAGGGCCGGTTCTGAGGCTTTTGATGCCCTGGGCGAACCGACTAAAATATGCCCGTTTATAAACTAAAAAACACACGATCTTTTAGTAGTTTGGAAAAATCAAAAAATAAATACGTATAAAATGAATTATAGAATAATATCACCTGGTTAGTTTCACGCGATGAAGATGAAGAAATTCACGAGTCACGA